>OVBA01000057.1:0-115829 GCA_900406435.1 Lepidium aucheri | reverse complement strand
TCTCATTTTCTATTGGGTTTATGATCCTTCTTTAATTGGGTCTACGTTGGGGTTCTACCTAGACCATTAAACTGATTGTAATCTGTTACCTTTTCTCTTTATGCTTTAAATTGAATGCCCTTTATCAAAAAAAAATCACCAAATAGAAGAATCAACAAGAAATTGCAAGTGGCATTTAGCTTAATAGCAGGGATAAGTCCACTAAATGGTAGATATATTTGTATATTTTGGAATCGATTCCCATCGCTTGCATTATGCAGAAACTTGACTAATGGACCGACCAGCTGTGGCCTAATATTGCTAGGAAAAAAAAAAGAATCAGCAAGAAACAATGTGAAGATATAAAGGTTTTTATGAATAAATCTTTCTTGGGCCTATTTGGATCTCTTCTGAAGTTGAACGAGTTTTTGGGCCCAATCGTCTAGTAAAGCCTTTAAGCCCAATCGTATTTGTTATCGCGGTGGATCCGTTGGCTATTAGGCTAACGAATATTACGACTCTTCTTTTTGGTTTAAGAATATTACGATTTTATCATGAAGACATGAACCATTAATATATAACTAAACAAAAACTTATGATATTTATTTATGCATCATTTATGATTTAAAACTTGCATTTAAATCATTATCTCTCTAGAAAAGTTATTGAAAATCTAGTTGAAGGGGTTTAGATTAGAGTTTGAATTAGCTATGGACACAAAAATTGGAACCAACATACTGAACCAAACCGAAAAGAATTATTCGGTTTAGTTTCGTTTCCCGACAAAAACCTGTTTAGTTTCAGTATTTTCCTATACCTTGGATTTTTGGTACAATTATATTTTAACCAAAAATAACAAAATTGGAACAAAACCTAATTTATAATACTAATAATTATTCGGTGTTTTGGTTACATGCGTACTTTTGGTTATTATTAAACTAACTATATCACTACTAATTTTGGTATATTTGTTTTTTTATGTTACATTTAATCATTCAGAATCTAAACGATTGACAATCGAAGTTATTTCGTGTATAACCCAGCTCCTATTTTAAATACTTATTCAGAATACGAAAAAACCTAAACCGAAGTTTAATCTGTATTCATATAGTTATTATATTTTCCAAACTATAAGAACAAGATGAACTGAACATCAAGAACTAGTTTGAATTCTTTCCATTTTTTTGTCTATCGTTACTCTTATAATTGGATCTAATTGGATAACAAGAGTCGGTGCATAATAAAAACTCATATCTTAAAATTTATTTTTTTCTTGTATTGGGAAAAAATCAAACCCAATTTAAGAATTTGTAAATTATCCTTTCAATTGTTTTGTCAAGACTGAAATTTCTAATATATATTAAAAAAAGTGTCATATATTTTAAAGATTAGTTTAAAATTCTGCAGAACATATTTCACTGGATTGAAAAAGATATGCATTAGCAAATGATCTTTAATCCAATAAGAAATAGTAAATCCACTAAATAATAGACATAATTACACATCCAAACATTAAATCCCACCGCTTAAATTATGTAAAAACTTAACTAATGAGCCATTTAATTAATTGTAACTTAATATTAGCAACAACAAAAATGTGCATCATAAAACAAATTGGATAATGATTTATCTTTAGGACCATTGGAAATAAAGCAAGATTCAAAGGTTTTGATCGTACTCATGTCATGTAGCATTGTATATGTCAAAATAATAAAAATAGGACCATAATGTAACCTTGGACAGTGGTATTTTCAAAACTATCGTAGTACGGACGTTGTTTCTTACAAAACGCCAGAAATTATATTTATATAATTTTCTTACCAAAAATAGACAAAACTTAGGTTGTCACTTACGTCTCCTCTCGAACCGTTTAAGTTGTTCTTTGTCTATTGCATTTACAATACAATAATATGTAAAGTAGAAAATAATTAATAGTTATAAAAGTAGTTCAACATGAGCTATATTTACTGATCTAATGGGTTACTGATGTAATGGGTGACAGTGGCTTGAGCATTCAGGTTCGGGTTTGGATATGATCTTTCCAGGTTTTAGTGTGAATGTTTTAAAACCTGTTTAGATAAATTTTATATTTTAGGAGTTTAGTTCGAATTCGAGTATTTGTATATAAACATTCAAAAGTAGTAAGATTTAAGTGAAATAATTTTTAAAAAGCATATTTTTTTACAAAAAAAATATATTAGGAATTCATTCGGTTTTTACTTTAGTTCTAGTTTAGAACCGGATTTGGTTTATGGGTATATAAAGTTAGAATCCATTGAAATATTTTGTCAGGTTTGATTCAGATTCAGAATTTATTGATAATTAAAAACAAATTTCATTTGAAAATAAAATAGTTGGCAAAAAAAAGTTTGTAATGAAAGTTATTTGAAGATTATGGTTAATTGTTAATAGTATAAGGTTAGATAGTATAATTAAATTAAAGTTAGTAAATATTTTTAATACAAATGATAATTGTTCATAATATCCAGAAACACGTTTGTTTGGAAATAATTGTTAAAACTCTCACAATAAGTTCAAAAGATTTTTCTAAAAGTCCTCAGAGTTCCTGTATAAATAAAGTATTAAATAATAGCAAAATAAACATACTGTTTGTAAATAACCATTTAGATGTTGTTAATTCATTAATCAACTTCACTATATAGAGAAAATAAATAAAAGTAAAACTAATTATGAAATTTTTATACATCTGAACTTGGACGAGATAGTTTAATTAGCAATACTCAAGATAAGGAAGTTTAAGAGATCACTAATCCGGATATCAACTTGTAGAGGGAGAAAAAATATTTCCAAAAAAATATCTATAGACTGCTTCTGGATATAACAATATTCGGGTTCAGTACTAAGTTTTGCGGTTAACAAAAATATTAATCTCTTATATATTTCTTCCGTTTCATATTAGTTGTCATTTTAGAGTTTGGCACACATATTAAGAAAATAGGCGAATGTTCTATTATGCACTATTAGAATTCTAAATTATTTAATATTTTATTCATTTAATTAGGGGCAAATGAGATAATCTTTATATCAAAAATTATATTGGGAAATGAGAATGACAACTAAAATGAAATAAAAAATTTAGACTAGAATGACAAGAATTATGAAATGGAAGAAGTATATGGTCTATTGTGTATTAAATTATTTAATATATGGAACCAAATTGTTTTTAGTCAAATTATTTAAAATGTTTTGTTTGACTTTATATGGTAAGACTATCTTTAATAATTCACTCCATTTTTTCCTATAAAATTAAAGTTCTCCAAAAATAAAGATGTGTTTGCTTCAATACTCTTCTATTTCAAATGAACATAGAGTAAAAAACAGAAAAATCAAAAGTCCTTCCAAATTTGGAGAAAAAAAATAAAAACCTTTATTTTTAGAATAAAATAAAATACTTTTGGAGATATTTTTCTAAATATATAATTTGGAGTAAAATTTAGAGCACCATTAAAATTCTCTAGCAACTCGTTGGTTCAATGACTCATAGTGTTGCCAAAAAGCATTCAATACACACACATATATATATATATAATATAATAATATTAATTACAAAACATAGTCAGATGTGGTTCAACTTGTGTACTTTGCGCCGTTAAAACAGCAAATATAGATTCATGCATGCACTCCTCCTGAGTTCAATGCACTTGTTCATTAATTCCAATCTTCAACATTATTGTCAATATCACCAACTTAGTATAAATATTTATACAACATTGTAATATAATATGCATGTACGTACGTATTTAGACACTGCTCTTGCTCAAATTAATTCAAGTCCAAGCTGGAGAGAATTCGCATCTTTGCTTCAATAAACTTCTTCATTCTTTTAATTTCTTTTTCTTTTCAATTTTTATGTTATTCAAAGTGAAACTCAATCAGTATATTTTCTTCTAGTTTTTGCAAGACCAAGTGATCAGAGAGCTATTGTTCTATATAAGGTAAGCCAAATTTAGAAGAATTTATCACATTGTATTCTCTGAGTGATATTCTCTGAGTTCTAATTATAAGAATTTTTGATTGATCACATCAAGTATTTTGTAAAAAAAAGGAGGTATTTAAAGTTTAAACCCATGCATAAATAGTCTTTTTTGTTTGTTTTTTTTTGATAATTTTTTTTTGGATAAAATGTTAATTAATTATATTATCAACTGGAAGTTAGATGATGATTCACAATGAGTTTTAGAATGTTAGTTCTGCCTTAAAAAAATTAAAAAGGGATTATAAATATTATTTACATTAGTATTTTTGTGAAACTTTGAATTTGCTAAAAAATGGTATTTGGCATTAAAAGTGAAACTTGTTTTCTGTTATTAGTAGTGAATTAAGATTGGTATTTGACATTTACAGTAATTTGTATAACTTTTTTTTTTTTTTTTTGTCAACAATTTGCATAATTTTTTTTTGTTTCTGTATTTTGGGTTCTAATAATTTTTCTAGAAATAAAACATCGTGTATAGCCATTGAGTATAATCTATAATTCTTTCAAGTAAAATTTATACACTTTTTTTTCTTCTTCAGAGAGATTGATTATAATCACTAGTATTACCAATTGGTTGTTGAACTATGTATAATGTCATTTACAAACTTTTAGTAAATTTAGGAAAGTATTAATTATGAAAAATATACAAGTATAATAATTTTGCATATATAATCCATGTACTGTATATATGAGTTTTATAAAAAGTTATATACAATTCTTATACTTATATTAGGTCGTAAAATTTATGATATTTTCTGTTGAAAATATATTTTCATGTAAGTTAATGAATAAATTAGTGAATATATAATGATATATCTCATTTTTGTTAAGAAATATGATCTTGATTAATTTCATTTACCTTTGATTTGTTGACAGGAGTTTAATTAAAGACCTTTGATTCACGTTGTATTACTATTTTTCCAGAAATATCGTAAATTATTTAATTACAATATTGTAAATTATTATTCTATCATTTAGTGGCTATTCGTGAAGAATGACCAGCTTTCTCTCAATACCTGGAGAAATTCTACAGATTCAGAAAACTTTTTTCTCTTCATCCGAGTTTCAGAATCTTCAACAGAAAAGCAGATTAGCTAGTTAGAAGCATTATGAATTTATCTTGTAATTGCTAATTTATGAACGATTTGCATAGTTTCTGGCTCGATAAGTTAATATAATTTATTTATTTAAAAAAAGCCGTTGAAAAATGTAAAAGTGAAAAAAAGAAGAAGCTAATATTAAAAAAGAACTGCGGTAAATGAAAATATAACAACGGTAAAAAAAAAAAAGGAAACTCAATTATTCCCGGAAAAAAAAAGAGAGAGACGGCTAAAAAAACAAAAGAAGCTCGTTCGCGACGAGAAATCGGTGCCGGAAAAGTGAGGCTAAGGCCGTAATTAGAGAGCTAAACGGATAATTACGTGCGCCGTTGATTAATCCTTATGGAGTATGATCGTTTTGTTGATTCTTGTAAGTATTGATTCCATACTCTGATTATTCTTATATATCGAGAATTTCGATAGATTTTGAATGATTATCTCGATTTTATCGACAATTTACTGTCTCTAATTGAACTTCTTAGCATTCGTAGGCGTTGAACGGACATATAATTTGTGAAAGTTTGGTTTTTTGTTTTTGGGTCTCAATGTTTCTTAATGATTTCATATAAAGCCCTTTTTGGAGTTGGTGCTTGCATGAATCAATCACAGTTAAGTCTTTGTTTATATTTGTGAAGTAATTGTGCTACTGAGCTTATATGATTCCAAAAGTTCACTTTGTTTCTTGTCACTGAACAATTTCTGATTTGTAAGAAACAGAGGTACTAGCAATAGATAGAGGTTAATGTTGAGAACATGAAACTCTCAGACCAAGGATTCAACTGGATAAAGTAATAGAGTACTTGTGTAAAAAACACAGCTTCGTTTGAATAATTTCTGAACATTAAGACAAATTACAGAGAAGGAAATTCTTATGGCATTTCATTATACTTTTATATGTGATATAAACAATGTATTAACTTTTAAAATTGCATAAATGTAATTCATTGCTGTTTAGTGATACCTTGGTGATGGTGCATAGAGTAGATACATTAGGGATGCACACATAAGGATTACAAAATCCATAAAATCATTCAAAAGACGAGCCATGAAAATTGCCTTGTTGAATATGTGGTTTTGGTGGGCATTGCTTTCCATCATCTTCAGGAATTGCTCTTCTTGATTGTATCAATGAATCTTTTCTGTACAAAATCGTTGCCCGAGATGTAGTTAAGAAAATCGTTGAAACTAAACTCTCCATAGGCAGGTGCATTGTTTTCATTGACGAGCTTTGATGCTGGACTTATTTTCTTATGCAGTGGTAGACTGTGAAGACTTGCAAAAGATAGTCTCTTGACATTTTTGTTCACTGTTACACGATGAATCACGCTCTTGTATATGCCATTGCTCATAACTTCTACTTGATCTCCCAACTGAACTATCAAGGCTCCTTCAATGTATGGCACAGGCACCCAGTTTTTGTTGCGATCCATTATTTGGAGTCCCTGGCTACTTTGAAGTAAAATGGTAAGTGAGCTGAAATCTGAGTGTGGTGGCATTCCCAAGGCAATTTCAGGTTCAGGACATGCTGGATAGCAGTTCACTGCCATGACTTGTGAGCCTTCTTCACTCTCTTCTTGTAAGTAATTTTTCTCCAGTCCCAGACTCTCTGAGATAGCTTCTATCAACTGCTTATGTAGCACATGTGTTGCCTCTGCGTACTTGCCCACTTTATCTCTGAAAGGAAGAAAGATATCAGAAACTCATAACAAAATGATTTCTTACTGAGGTAGTGAAACTGGCATATGAATAGGTTTAACTTACTTGTAGCATGGAGGATTTGATGGCCACATATTGATCCACTTTGAGAGTGGATGAGAGTAATGCTTAATGAAATCTCTCCAGTAGTGAACTTTGTCTGTTGAATGGTTGAGGCTTGTGCCATACCTTACTGGCTCATGAACATTTGTAGACACCAGAAGCGTCTTCTCCTCCACAGGTAAGTCAAAGAACTTTGTTGCTGCATCCAGGGCATCCTTAACCACTGATGATGCTATTCCATGGTTTATAACCTGTAGGGAAGCAAAAGTTAGAGATTTATCTCTTAGTTTTATAAGAAAATGAGAGCTTTAAGTAGAGAAAACATGCATGCATGCACTTATGTTCTCATTTAAGGCTGAGATTGAGGATTTTGTCTTTTCTTACTCCGTGTTTTTTATTTGCCCTGATCAGGGACTTTCTTACACATGACATAAATGCAAGAAGACAATAGCCGTCTTTCTAAGTCCATATTAAAGTGTGGTTGGTGGATGTAAGATCTGATAAGTTCACTCTAGGGCTTCTACTAGTGACTAAGCATGGAAACACTTAGAGTGAAGTTTCATGAAAGTTAATTAGACTTGATTTGCTTGAAACATAACGTGTAAACACCAAATAATATACCTGAAAGAACCCAAATTCCTTGCAGGCCATCTTTATAGCATGGATTGCTCGGGATCTAAACAAAGGTTGGTGTAGAAGAGAGAGATCAATGAGAGGAAGTGTTGTTGTCTCTTTGATGTCTATGCCTGAACCAAGAGCTGGCCTTTGTGATGGTGGAAGAACATAACGATCAGGAACTTGAGGCACACCTGAATTAGTAAGTGACATTGCACTTGTAAAAGAATCATCAAGCAAAGTCACTTTCGTTTCTTCCATTTTTGATATATAGGTTTGCTAGTAATCTCAGCTCTGTTTTATGATTACTACTGAAGAGAATGCAACATGCAATAGCGTTATTATATATATATACGGTTATGAATCATCTAGAAAGATCATTTTTATTAATATCCGAATTTGAAGTCTTATAGCTAGTAACATGTTATTTTATGGTTTTCTTGGTTTTGCTTACGGTTTTGGAAACCACTGGAGGTTGTTGTTGTGATCATCTTTACATTAAATGTTGTACTGTGACAGATCAAATTCTGGATGGAAAATTAAAAAGTGAAATGACACTCATCCAAAGCAGACACGATAACCGGTTTTTGAAACCGGTTAACAGGGATAAAATCGTCTTTTGGATTTGGGGATGGATCAGACTACAATACAACGTACAAAAGGAGTTCTGTGAATTTAGTTACCGCCATTCATAAAGTCATAAAGATATTTTAATTTAGTTTAAACATTTGAAGGAAAAGGCAAGTAGAGAAACTTGGGGTTGACGTCATTTATGAGGATGAATATAAGGTCGAGATACATGGACCAGCACTTAATATGAATTATTATTAAATTATTGAGAAAGAGTTTAAAAATACATGCATGCGAAAATGTATCTGTACAAGCAGGCCGGCTGAGTTATAATATGGTCGTGGAGCAAAAATAGAATAAAAAACCCTATTCTATTATAATTGTAGAGATAAAAAAACTTTTTGGGCCTTGTGGAACAAACAGAAAAATAAAATATTGGATTGGGTCATATAAAAATGCACTCTGGGCCTGTGTACAAGTAGAAGATTTATGAGTTGGTTTTTCTTCAAGTCGAAGTAGCATTGGCAAAGAGATCAATTGCTGATGTCATTTTTTTTTGTTAAAACTCTATTAGGTTTATTGGAGATTTGGTTTTAGGGACGCTGAGTCCACAAAAGATAAATTCTGAGATAGATTTTTAACACTTTGGGTAAGGATATCAGCTTTGTAGTTAAGAGTACTAGGAATAAAAGAAAAAAAAATGGCATGGAAAAGACTTTTGAAGTGATTGTGAAGTCTTCTATATATTTTTTGAAAGCTAGCCAATATGTAGGGGATGACACCATCTTCAGGACTTCGAAGCAGTCCGGTGAGACAGTCACATCTATGATGTTCATATCAATCAAATATGACATTGCGCATAATACCGCTTCAAAATTCTGATTGCAAAGCTGATAGGCTCCGACGGATTCCACAAACCCCCATGCTTAAGCCACCTACCAAAACTAGGAAGCAGATCTTTCCCATACCTAAAAATATTTCGAGTCCTTCCAGGATTCTTCCACATAGCATATTTAATCCGTGAAACCTGGAAGTCCAATCAAATGGTGGGATTGAAAATCCCTAGAGGTATTATACGAGCCTCCATTCATTGATGGTTTAACCTGAGCCTCTCCTTGGGTCTGAAACCATAAGTTCGCCTTAGCCTCAGCTAAACGCACT
This sequence comes from Lepidium aucheri, assembly GCA_900406435.1. Lineage (NCBI taxonomy): Eukaryota > Viridiplantae > Streptophyta > Magnoliopsida > Brassicales > Brassicaceae > Lepidium > Lepidium aucheri. The sequence goes on along the minus strand of OVBA01000057.1, from coordinate 106,649 downwards.
CCTCTCTTGGGTCTCTGTCTATATTAGAGAAACTTTTATCATTTCTAGCTTCCAAGGATACCAAAGTATTTATGGAAAACTTCTCTTGTCTACTGTCTCTTGTATTCACCAAAAGAAGAAGTCAATGTTGGCGAATAAAGAATGACCTAAAAACTCTCCAATAACAATTGAGATCTTGGAAACAGCCCAAGATTGGAAAGCTGGAAGGCAATCGGATAACACGTGGTTAATCGTCTCCCCATCAAAGCCACCCCCAAGACACAAAGAGTCGCACATTATTCCTCTGTGTTGTAGGTTCTTTTTAACCGCTACACATCGTGATAAGACCACCAAATAAAGTGTTTCAATTTTGGCAGACATTTTAACTTCCATACCATTTCTTGGAGAGCTTTGATATTTGGACCATGTTAGCCAGAGATATGTTATTCTCAATCTAATAACCTAACCTCAAAATCTAAAATCTAAAAGCTAAAAACTAAAATTTAAAAACTAAAAACAAAAACCAAAAACTGTTCATGTATTCATAGTCTCTTTTTTCATGTATTAATAATTTCTCTTTTTTAAAATTAATTTGGTTAATGTAAAATTTGTAAGATAATAAGTTTTTGAGATTCTTAAGTAAATAAATGTTATTACTAGTATCATAACTTTAAAAATTGATAGTATATATACTTCGATATAATGAAATAGTCTTATATATAATTTTATGAAAGTAGATTATATAATACATGGTTTCAATTTATAACGACTTATTCTGGGTCAATGCAATTTTTTTTCCTATTAACGTGCATAGCTTAGCTAAATAGAACACGAATCTTTCATGGAAATACCTTGACCAAAAATAACTTTTTAAAAGTAATATTATATCTTCTTGATGAAAAAGTAACATATATATTACTTTTTTTTGTTCATATATTAAAATAATTATTAGCAGGCGCGTTTTGATAGAACAAGATCTTATATTTAGTATTTCCATAAGACCATAACAACGACATTAAATTCCAAGATTTGATTGTAGTATCTAAGATTAAAAAAATCAAAAAGAATTCGATCATGGAAGCAAAACTGTATGTGAATATGGTAATTGAATAAATGCTTTTTGACTCGACCAAAAAAAAAATGTTTTTTGAAGTGGTTAAATGTTTATTTTTGATAAATTTTTCTTAAATATTATTTTATTTTGGGCATAATTTTATATGATAACATTTAGAGTTTGAAATATTTGGGTTATATGGAAAGTGATTTTCGTCGAACAGTTGAGTATTATATCTGTTATCTTTTTTATTCGAGTTTGATTTTAGAGAATCATATTTGTTTTATATGATATTGTTAAAATTTTAATTATCTATCATGTTTTATCAATCCAATAATTAATAAGAAAAAGAAGAATATAATTAGTTATAGACCAGAATTTATTAAAAACATATAAAATTAAATAAAAGTTACTCCAAATACTAAATCTTATAATCTAGACCTCCACTAGATTATTCTATCATTGACCATTTCGCTTTTTATGAGTTTATATCAAACAGTTTCGGTTTCGTATGAATTTATCTTTTCGAAAAACCAAAAGCTCGAATATTGTAAAGATATGTTTCACCTAACACCATACTCATCTTTGTTCATTTTATTAATAATATTAAAATTTGGTATTAGAACGTGTTAGGCATCTTCCTGTTATTATCTTATTACCTAACCCCAATTTTATTACATTTTTTAATTTTATTTCTAAAAACGTTAAGATGTCATTTCGAATCTTTGTTCATCTTTTGTTCTGTATAACTTCTGATCCAATGGCTTCTAAAAACTGTAAAAGTTAACTTAGTCAATGGTCAACAACTTGCTAAGTACATTAAACAAACTTCCATTGATACAATAATGAGATTTAAGTTTATAAAAGCTTTTCATATCTTTGTGTGATTCAACATATAAGTTTTTCTTTAAATGGAGTTGTATTGATAAAAGTCTTGTTCAAATGTACAACAAACTTGATTTAGACATAAACCTTATTAAACTGTTTTTTGGGTAAGAACATATCATAAATATATATATATATATATATCAATTAGACATAAGAAAATAAAATTTAAAATAAAAAATACTATATGAACTCAACTGTGTTAAAACAATTTGTATTGATAATAAAATACATGAGAAATTGTTGTGATGCAGTCGTGAAAATATTTAGTGTTTTAAAATGAAATTCTCGAAAAATAACATGGCTTCAAATAATATTCTTCAACTACTCTGGTTTTAAGGCATAGAAATACTTCACTTGAGCTGATCTTTTGCTTCAATTTTAAGGAATATTAAGCACCTGCAGTCTGCAGATTCTAGAACATGTTAATTTAAGTAACAAACACAACTAAAATGTTTGTCAACTGATCATTTAGTGATTTGACTTTTATATAAGATTTTAAATTATTTTAAAATTTCGGGTGAATTTAAAGAATTTATTACGATTTGGACTAAAATCTTAGACAATACCACTTAAAACCATGTGACTTTGTTTTTGTATTTATAACTAAGAAAATCTTCTTATTTTTTAAAAAATTCACCGCAAATCACTAACTCAATAACACTGAATTCTAAAAGATAATTATAAATCATATATTCAATAACACAATATTTCTAAAAAATATTATAAAATTTATAATTAAATAACACAGAATTTATCATTTTAACTCAAATTAATCACATTTGTATTTAACTAAGCCATGTTCTCATTAGACTTAGTGTAGGAAAATATATAAAAAAGAAGACAAATAGTAAGAAGCCACTCATTAGGTTTTATATAATTTAAATCAGAGAAATTCATAGAAACTATTCCATGTGATTAATTATCCATTCCATTATTATTCTAGTTTAAATACATAAAAACAAAGAGTTGGTATGCATCATGACAATTTCTTTTTATTTATTTTTTTTAAAAAAGTTCAAAAATAAAAGATAAAAAAGAGAGGATGAAGTTGTTGAATGAGTTGGCGAGGCGGCGACTTTTTCATACAAATTCATTTACTTAAATATCATAAAGTCTCTTTCTCACATATCTTTGTTATATAACAAATCATCAACCTTCATTTGGTTCTCTATATAATCTCTATCTTCTCTTTACATTTATACCAAGTTCTCTTATCTTTCTTTCTAAGCAAAAACAAAAAATGGCAATGAATGTTTTGTCCATCGCTCTTCTTCTAGTCTTAGCCATTGTCCCAGCTACAATCGCTGAGACTTTCACGGTTGGTGGTGCCAGTCAATGGGACAGTGGTGTGGACTACACAGAATGGGTTAAGGGAAAGACTTTCAGAGTTGGCGACATTCTTGGTAAACCATCGTCTCTATTAACTTTTATTCATATAGATGATTCGATGATACTGTTTTTGGTTAAGTGATTAAATGGTTTTTCATCAGAGTTTGATTTCAGAAAGTCGTATAACCAGTAATAGAATCTGAGTTTGGAGAGTTTGTTTTATGATTGAGATTTGTTGATTTAATTGGTGATAAACATAAATAGATTAGGCTATACTTAACCTAAACATATTGAACCCAATTGTTCACATATACGATTAGAAAGTATATTTTTATATCAAGTGTAGTCCTCGATAAAATTTGAGTTATATATTAAGCTTTGTTGATTCAGTGTTATTATAAAAAAACATATATATATATATATATATGATTGTCAAAATATATATATATATATATAGCTATACTTAACCTTATCATATTGAACCCAATTGTGGTACGGTTAGGTATTTGATTAGTTTGAGATGACAAAATGGAGATAACTTGTTTCACAAGAAAACTCTTTTACTTAGTTGTTGACTTGGTTTGAAACAGAGTTTAAGTACGGTTCTTCACACTCATTGGATGTGGTTGGCAAAGCTGGATATGATGGCTGCGATGGCTCCTCTGCGACTGAGAAACACTCTGATGGAGACACCAAAATCGAACTTAAGAAAACAGGACCAATGTATTTCCTCTGTCCCACAATAGGTCACTGTGCAGGTGGTATGAAGCTAGCTGTAACAGTCGTAGCTGCTTCTTCTGGCTCACCAACCACTCCTACTCCTTCCACACCAGACTCACCTCCAGCTTCAGGAGGACCAGCCACACCCACACCTACAACTCCAGGGTCAACTCCTTCTTCTCCTTCTCCTCCACCACCAGCAGGTGCTGCAACTAAGGGAATGATGAGTTATGTTTTGGTTGGAGTTTCAATGGTTTTGGGTTATGGTTTGATGATGTAAGTTGGTTCTAGAGCCAGGGTGGAGTCAGTGCTTTTGTAATTTTAATCACATTTGGTTTTTGGTTTATGTGTGGGCCACGTCAGAGTTCATTATGATTCTTAGGATTATATTATTTGGCATTTGATTATTGTTATCATTATCATCATCATCATGATCACGATCACTTCTTTCTCTTATTGTAATAAAATTATTATTATAACATTTTCTCTTATCCGTCTTATTGGTTTTGGACTAGACCATTGATCATGTGAATAGATAAAATTATTATAAATTAGTTTTATTGCCAATAATGTATCACGTAATAGCTGTACCAACTACTAAGAGAAATGATCAATGTTTGTTCAAAAAATTCTTTATAACACAAAGAATGATACTTGGAACAGGTGGTAGATTCGATTAGCTGTAGCTTTATAATTTTAAAACTGAGTATAGATACGAAGATGTAGAATTATGGTCTTCCAACTCGAAACCAATTGGTAATGAGGGGAGAGACCCTTATCTTATATATATTATTCAAGTCCTATCTAAGTTCCCGATATGGGATCTTTTCACAGAAGAAGCCCTTAGATACAATTCAAGGTGTTGATCAAATTTAGCACATTAGAACATAAAGCAGAAGACGATGGCAATGGAACTTTACCCTAACTAAGAGCGTCCTTTAGAGATTTCAACTCAAATAACAAAGAAAGACGACTTTTCTCACAATTCCTTAAGCTTAGTCGTTATCACGCCTTGCTTGTACTTAAACCATTACTGTTTCCTCCTCTTCACATCTTTAATAAAGAGGTCTCGAACTATAACATGGCAGTGAATGGTTTATCCAACATGGCTGTGACCGCTCTTCTTCTAGTATTGGCCATAGTCCCAGCTGCGATCGCTGAGATTTATACAGTGGGTGGCGCCAGTCAATGGGACACTGGTGTGAACTACACAGAATGGGTTAAAGGAAAGACTTTCAAAGTTGGTGACATTTTAGGTAAGTTATTGAGATAACTTACTGTACAACAATACTCTTGACTTCTTTTTACCCAAATGGCTAATATTTGGCTAATGTTCATCTTAATAACGGTTTGAAACAGAGTTCAAATACGGTCCTTCACACTCGTTGTCTGAGATTGACAAAGCTGGATATGATAGCTGCGACCGCACCACCGCTTCTGCGCTACATACCGGCGGAGACACCAGAATCAACCTCAAGACAGTAGGACCAAAGTTTTTCCTCTGTCCCACGCCAGGTCACTGTGTAAATGGCATGAAGTTAATCGTTACGGTCGTGGCTTCCCCGTCCTCTCCTCCTACATCAACCTTGCCGCCGCCTCCCTTTCCTCTCGCTCCTCCCACCTCAGCCTCGCCGCGCCCATCACTTCCTGACGCTCCTCCTCCCACAGCAAAGGAGTTTCCACCGTCTGATGGAACACACGAAGCTGGATGGGGGTCAATCACGCCTCCTCCTCCACCGCCTTCACCTCCACCCCCATCAAATGGTGCGTCTAGCGGAGTAATGAGCTACGTGGTGGTCGGCATATCGTTTGTGTTGGCTTGCTATGTATGGATTAATTAACGTTTTAAAGCCAACGTGGAGGCATGCTTTTGCTGTTGCTTTTCCTTGAAAGAGAATCGACGAGTGAGCCACGTCAGTTCTGATTTTTTCTGTTCTTAGAATTCATGGACTCATGGTTCAAACAGGCCTTTGGTTTTTCTTATGTGTATGTGGATGAAACTCATGTTAAATCATGATTTACTTGCAACAGCCATCTCTGTAAAATCTGCTCACTGCTTTTTTTTTTTTTGAATTTGTGGACATAAACCAAAAACGACTATTATCATCCCACACATTTGACACCAATTACCCAATCCTCTTAACCTCAATCAACACACAGTAACTAAAAAAACCTGAACGCTTGTTAAGAAAACAAACCCAATTTTAGCTAAACACTCCCCTTGCAACCAAAACCCCCGACCAAATTGAGATTTATCTCAATCTCTCTCTTTTCTCACTTTCTTGTTTTAATATTAACAACTCGGTATTGGAGTTGTTTTGTAGAACCAACAAATTCACAAGTAAAGGCCAAATAAGGCAAAGCGTTGAAGAAAGTGAGAGAGAAGAGAGTAACCTTTGTGTTATTCAAGTGGTTAGAAACTCTTCTTCTTTACTATTTATTAATATCATGCCATAAGAGAAGACGACTGGCTATTGAGTGAGAAGAGTGTAGGAAGGTAAGTCCTCAAGATGCAATATGTCTTCTAGCATCAGCTCTCTCTCCAACTGTCTCCTTGTCGATTTCATCACCGTCTGTGTCAATCCATTTCACATCATCAGCTCATTTCATATAATATGACCAAACTCAGTATCTCTGTTTAATTTTTAGAAACGATATGATTAGAGTAGCTACTTACATTAAACTCCATGTATGAGGCGCGCATTGAAAGCCATTGCTGATCCATTAGTTTAAATGCTATGCAATAAAGAAGGTCGAAGGCAGATTCGTTCTCTGAAGCAACAAGATAAACACTTAGTCAAATTAGTACTAAAATCTTAATGAACAGCGCTGTTTAGTGGAAACAAAGCAGCAACGTGTGAGAGATTACCAGATTGAAACTTCAGAAAAGTTGCCCCTACAACTGTTCGTGGTTTCACTGTCAAAATTTTCAAGGATATACAATTAGAGAACTCCCTTGGTTATTTCAATACAGTACTGAGTACTCATTATCAAAATGAGAGAGAGGACGAAATATGAGACTGCTTCCTAAAGCATGAAAGAGGATTATGAAGTAGTATGGGCTTCCCAAACCTATGGTTTCAGATGTCAATAACAACTATCACAATCATGAATCATGGAAGATAAAGTAAATTCCTGTGACTGTATACCTGCTTCAAGGTCAAGCATTTGGATGAGCATGAATGTTAAGTTGACACCAGCAACCGCAAAGGGGTATTCCCACACAGACCGATCACCAACCTGCTTCCTCAAAAGGTCCTGGAAAGGTTTCTGCAGCATATAGACATATAGTGTTAAAAAGGAAATGAAAGAAGTAGACCAGCAAGATCTAAGATGTCAAGTCATGAAAACTGTAAAACATGATATTACCAGGTAAAACTGTCAAACATATTTTGAGAGTTATATAGGAAAAATCAGTTCATCCTTTTTCTGAAAGGTTTATATATATAGTAAATCAGTATACCTTAAAGTTCCTAGCGAAGTACAGCAAGTTTTCGAGAGATATGAAACCACCACCCCTGTCAGATGATGCACCGTAAGTCAAAGAGGATAAATGCAAGAAATAGCTGTCACATAAATGATTTGAAAAGTCAGTGTTAGACCTAAAATCTGTTGACGGGTCTTTGCCCTGCCAACCCATCTCTTTCCACTGCTCAGATATTAGTCCATGAAGCTCCTCTTCAGGAAAAGCAAGTTTCCACAGATCCCTCAGAGCTTCCTAAAAGTGTATAAAGAAACCAGAGAGTAATCATCAATGCTGTAACATTAAAATCTATGATGCTAAGTTGCAGTAAAAGGTCATAGGATGCAAATATGTAGTATTAGTATTCTACCATCTCGAATTGATGGCTGAAGACAAATTGTTTTTATAAGAAAAGCTTACAATCCTCTAAAAAAGTGTACCTGATGCAGGGGTACTGTACTATCATAGGCTACATCAATACGGTCCTGCAAACTCTGCAAACATTCCTCCTGTATGTTCCAACAATAGTGTAGAAGTTATTAGATACCTGGATTTGCTTTTAAGTACCAAGCTCAAATAGAGAGGAAAACAAGCTTTAAATTCGAACAGTGAAAAAAATGAGTACCTGAGCAGGTGTTAGATCAAAGGTAGAATTTGCGTCACTATCTCTTCTCTGAGCACAAACACAGGAAAGACCCCGGCCTAACCAAGCTGCTGATCCAGGCACATCGGCTATAAGAAAACAAATAAACTGGCATCAGAATAGGACTTCAATGTTATCATCAAATGGTTATAACTTATAGTTGCTTATCCGAGATAAGTACTCTATATCTGCCATATATTAAGATTTGAGAACAAGTTGGAACTATAGTTTTAGCACCACTACTCTCACCCTAAAAACCGGATAAGGTTAAGCAACTAGGCAAACAGGCAGAAACATTCATAGCAGAGAATCCAGAAAACCAAGCAATGTAAAACGCATTTACAGATAAGGATCATATGCACATGGAATTCATGAGTATATCAGATATAAACAACGCTCTAAGCCACCAAAGTAAAAATGCAACCGTAAATGTAGAGTGAGATGCAATTCTGAGATTGAGATATGAAGACGCGTCAATCTCAATGAATCACTAACCAGATGAAGAATTGTAAACACTTCCTCGTTCGAGACCCTGAGAAATCCGTCTGACGGCTACAAACGAGCCTTCTCTATCATCCATCTCTCAATTTCTTATCGCTACTCAAATTCACCTCAAAATCTCCATCTCTTGTATCATCCTGGGAACAATCAAACTGAATTTGAAAATCTAATCCAACTAGAAACAATCAAATACAAACGCAATGCAAAAAAACGTCACGATTGATAGAACAAACTCCGGTAAACAAAAAAGAAAGTAAGAGAAGGATATAATCACCGTTGAGAATCGAGAAATTCAAATCAATCGAATCAACAAAACGATCAATCTCGAAACTAGTTGTAGAATCTTGAACAAAGAGCTTTTTCACAAAAACAAAAAATCAAACTACAATGGTGTTCAAGATCTACTACTCAGTGAGACACCGTATTGTATCGGCGATTGAGATAATCCGACGGCGAAATCAAGCGGAAAAAAAAAATAAAAAAGATTTTTCCGTTTCTTTCTAATTCTTTAATTTTTGGGGTTTAAATAAAAATTAAAAGCGTGTTTTATAGTTACATCATTAGCAGACTTGGGAAATAAACAGGTGGCAAAATTAGGCTAGTGGACCCCAGCGCGTGAACTTCAGTCTCCATCGCAGAAAAGTGATTCGTTAGGTTATGCAGCAATATATAGATTTATTTGGTGCTTAAAGTCAAATGTCAACGACTTTTTTGAGTTTTTATTTCCCTTTTAAATTAATTTCTACCTAATAATAAAATTAATTACAATAATTATATGTAGATTTATGTTTATCATTTTAATATCAAAATTACGAAAAATGTCATCACGACGACAATAGCAATAAGTTGTTATGGACATTCGGGTCTCTGGGTCGGGTTTATGTAGGGTTTTTTTAGGTTTGGAATTTATAAATTTATATAGGATATGTTATTATTTTAGTTTGATTTCGATCGGTTTTATTCAGGTTTGGATTAGTTTAGATTTTAATTTAAATAATCGAAAATTATTCAAATACCTAAATATCCTAAAAAAATATCCAAAAAAATTTAAAGAATATCAAAACAAATACCTAATAATGCAGAAAAATATCTAAAATGCAGAAAAAAAAATTTGAATACCCACATATTCAGAAAATAGTTCAAAATATCAAAAATATCAAAAAAATATTTATATAATACTCTAAAAATACTTAAAAATACTATAAAATCAAGTATTCAGGTATTTGTTCAGTTTTCAATTTAGGTTTGGATTTAGATCCGCTTCTTTAAGTCTTAAATTTTTAGACATGTTCAGATATTTAAGCATTTCACATTTAAATTCGAATTTTTTAAAATCGGATCTAGTTTTTATGCCCAAACCTAACAATAAGCATACGAGATAGGGCTGTATGGTTTGATGAGTAAAGTTGAACTAAAGCCGGTCTCAGTATATAATTTACTCTCTGTGTATCTTTTGGTCCACAAGATTATTAATCATTCATCAACATGTGACATGTCTATAAGAAGATATCTATAATTATTAATTTATATATATATAGAGACTTTTTGGAATTGCTAATTTATATATCTAGAGTTTATGGTATAATCTAATAGTCCACGTGAGTTGGCGTGAATGGAACTCAAGCATGGTCACTATTCACTGCCATCAATTGCAATTTTTTTTTTAATGGTAATATTAATATTGAATTATAATGGTCAGTCTATTAGCTAAATTCCTACATAAATTTTGTAAGTGGTGAGACTCATTCTTGATAGTGCATATGCATCTGTCTATAATAGACTTACCACCAACCACTGGAATAAAGGCCACTTGCGGTGACCAATTTTTTTTTTTTTTTAAGAAAAATAAAATCTAAAGGAGAATATTTGACCGACCAAGCAATAAGATTAAATAATATTTGTTTCAGTATGAATTAATGTCACCATTAATTACGAAAACAACAGATAATATACGAAACTAAAATCTTGTGGTGACAGTGATATCACAACAGATACAACTACCATCGGAACAGTTGGAATATCTATCTTCTTCTGATACTCAAATTGATTTACTTTTAAGATTTGGTCAAAAAAACTCTTTAGTTTATGGCCTTCATGTAATGTTTTTTTTTTGCTGTGAAATAGTTTTTTTTTGATAAAAGGTATTGTCAAATAGTTTTATTATACAATATTTCTTTCGTTTTTATTTTATTTTTTATAACTTTTCTTTACCTTTACGCAACTAAAAGAAAACCTACTTTTCGATGACCTTTATCTGGTCATGCTTCATTACTTCACTCGCCAATGCATCTTTTATATTTTCAAAAATTATTTAAAAAATTAAAAAACCATCAATCCGAAAAATATCGTTCTAGTGAATTAGTTTTTCAATGTCTTGATCTCCAATATTAATATATAAATTGATACAAATGAATTAACATTGTTTTTTTAAAACAATTTGAGATTCTAAAAAGGAATCATTACACCTTTTTAAGCTAAAAAAGAAAACTACTTTTGGACCATTAACTTTGTCGGCTTAAAAGGAAACGTAACTAAACTGAGCCAATTGCACTTTAAGGTCTGATGGGCTGAGATATCAATATTTTTAATGGGCCTAAATTTGTGGCCCATTTTAGTTCTGAAATGAGATCGGTAATTTGGATTTTGTTTTTGTTCAAAAGTCAATTTGCTTAGTTATCATATCCTCTAGAAAACGATGGAAACGCCATTTCTTCAGCTCTGCAAAAGCTTCACTAAGAGTCCAATTTCGTGTTACAACCACAATCTATGCTTTGGATTTGACAATGCTCTGTTAGTTCCATCGATCTGCAAATTCCGACGATCAAATTATGGCGGCGGGAGAAAAATTGTCGCGCAAAGCTCAAAACAAGATGGAAATAGTGGTCGAGGAAATAAAGGGAAAGCGATTCTGAAAGGTAGTAAAGAGAATATATGGAGTGTAGATAACGAAATTGCGGAGAAGGAAAAGCGTAAGGGGAAGCCGAAAGGTAGAAGAGGAGGGAAGAGATTAGGTGGAGGAAGGAGGAGTAGACATGGTAGAGTTTTGGTTTCTGGGACGATGTTAATTGAGTCTGAGACTGTTCTTCAAACTCAGGTTTCGATCTATATCTCTTCGATATCTCAATTTTGTTTGTGGAATTAGCTGATTTAGAATCGATGAAATGATTTTTTAGGAACCTGTGATTAAACCAGTTTGGAGAACATTTGCGAGTAGTGTAAGTGGGATTTGGAAAGGTGTAGGAGCTATCTTCTCGCCAATTACTGCAGAGATGGAACCGATTGATGTTGGGAAGAAGAACGAGAATCTCTATGATTGCTATACTCTTTCTCGGATTGAAGCGTTTCCATCTCCTTCTGGAGAATCTGAGATACAGAGGAAAATCCATTGGGTTACTTTGAATCCTCATGGAGAGTTTTTTAAGAATACTGAGAGTAAAGAAGAGATATTGGTTGATCAGACTGGTGTAGATAGCCGTTTGCCTAAATTCGAGTCTTTTAACTTGAAAGCTAGTGATATCATGGAAGAGGATTCCATGGTAGATGAGCCTGGTTTGATTTACTTCGAGGTATGGTATGTTCTTATTTTGGGTTGTAACCCTTGGTTTGATCATCTCTCACAATTTGTGCAAGCTACTGGATTGATTTTCAGTCTTTGGCTGAGATAATCAATGTTGTTATTATCTTTTAGATGGCTGAGAATCAAATCTAGGTTTCATTCCTTAATGTTTTCATTTGCTTGACATGCAGGATGGATCATATTCCAGAGGTCCAGTTACAATCCCCGTTGGGGAGATGAGTGAATCGAACTATTACCTCACGCCAACTTTCAAGTTTGAACAGGTATGTCTAAGTTTACTGTTTTAAGTTTGACCCTTTTCCCTGTTTCAAGAGAAAATAAATGGCTCATGTGTCTTCTTCTTGACTAGTGTTTGGTGAAGGGTTGCCATAAGAGACTGAGAGTAATCCACACAATAGAATTTGCCAATGGTGGTGCAGATATACAGATAATGAGAGTTGGTGTTTATGAAGAACAATGGGTTAGTCCTTCAAATTATGAAGAGCAAAGGTAAACTCCAACCCGTGATTAATCAATCCCTCTAATACTCAGTCTCTCTTACCCTAACTGTTTGTTCATGTCTCAGTGACAATGACGCACCACTAGAATTAAAACCATTCTCACAGAGGAAACGCACACAACCATCAGAACTAACAGGATCATGGAAAGTATTTGAAGTAAGTGCAACTCCAATCTATGGAGAAGAAGCTGAAATGGAGCAGCCAGGTGAGAGCACACCAGTACTGTACCTATGCACAGAAGCAATGAAGAGAAGGAACATACCAGAAACTTCAGTTTCGTTTGGAGAGGAAGAGATGGTAGATATGCAAGATGTGTCTGTGATGTGGCTTCCAGGTGGTGTGACAGCTTACGTGGATGTGAAGAAAGATGGAGTGTTGTGCGTTGGAGTTGGATGGTATTCAGACGAAGGAATCAATCTTGTGATGGAGAGAGATTATGGTTTGGATGGAAATCTTAAAGAAATTAGATCCAAATCTGAAGTGAAGAGACGATGGACAGAAGAAGAACCTAAGTAAAACTACTCTGTTTCAGATATGAAGTTTACTCTCTAGTCTCATCTTTTCTTCTCTAAGTATCTGTCTAGCAAAATGCAGGCACACAAGTCTCGGTTCTAGCTTCCATTTATCATTTTCGTTTACCTTTGTCAAGTCTAGGAGAAAACTCAACAACAATTATAACTTATAACGCAAGTAACACAACGAATCCTGTCTTGTTTATAAACTTTAGTTGTGTCATCGAATCCAAATAGCTGCATCGATTTCATCTTTAGCCTTCTTGCACATTGCAATCTCCTTTCCATCAAAACCGGGTTCTCATCGAGCAACTGCCCTAACCAATACCTTACATAAAGAACCAGACACAATTCTTAAGAACCGAACTCAATTAAACCGAAGTAGGAGACAAACCGGACTCTGACTTATCTGAGCGTAGAAGTAATGGAGCAAAGAGAGTTTTGCTTGTCTGACTTGGCAATGAACAACAGCTTTAGGAATGGTGTTAACAAGTGTCTCTGCAACCATTTTGATGTAACCAGCTACATTTGAAGCTATCTTTTTGAAATGTCCTTCACCATATTGGTCTGTTGTAGTTGATGAAGAATGAGACATAGTTTGGCTTTCTTCATGAAGCTTACGAAAGAACTCGACTGTTAGATATGAAGCTTCCATGTCGACTAGTCTAAGAACTGATTTCATGCTTTCTTCACGAAACTTGTCTGAAGATGAGTTTGCTGCAGCAACTAGCTCAATTTGTAGTGAAGGGAATCGTTTTAGCTCCTGCACTGTTCGCACAATAAGTATCAATTAAAGAAGCCCTAATAAGACAATCGTGGTGTACACGTGTGAGGACTCATGTGAATCAAGCTTATGTTATAAGGAAGAGTTTGTGTGGGTTCAACTATACACTCAAACAACTTAGAATCTTCTCTTCTGTTTCCTGTTGGCTGTGTGGTCACGAAAGTTTTGATCTTAACCGGATCGGACCGGACCTAGTCTTTGTTAACTTTCCATGGGGTTTATTTATTTAAACATGCATCTCTATATTTAGTTTTTACCCCAAAAGAAAACAAATTATATACTAGCTATGTTTCATCATCAGATGAGCTCGTAGTTTTACTACAAAACATCAAACCAGTTCAAATTTTAGACCAAACCGAACCTATAACTAGACAATGGTCTGATTTATATAGACCAAACCAAACCATCTTGATGGGCCTATTTATAAATGGGTCTGATTGAATAGATAAATCTAAACTTGTATTACACGTTTACTATATATCAAGTGAATTAAGAGCAAAGAGGGGCATTAAAACCACTTTTTAGGTCATTGTTTGTTTCGTCGAGCAGCCGAAAGGAGAGAAACCATGAAAAGTAAGTTTCTGAATATCTCTGTACTATAGGGTTTTTGCGTTCTTCCAGTATTAATTTCTTAGTTCATGTTATTCCTCTTTGGATCTAATTAACCACTAGTAATGATTTTGCGAATTTGCAATCTATAAAGTTAGTCTAAGCCTAAAAATCTGAATATTATTGTAGGTTTTGCGAGGTTTTACCATCAGATTAAGAGTAAGTCATACCCAAAATTTCCATACTGTCGTTTTTTCTCTTTCATTCCACTAAGACAAACAAGGACAGCAAAAAGTGGGAGTGAGTTGATTAAGTGGCTATTTTAATCTCCTCTCGAGGTTTCATGGGTTGTTGCTTCTTCGTTACCATCAAATAGATTCGAAAAGATATTTTCAATCTATTTAATATAAGTGAGGACAAGAAGATCATAACTTGCAATGTGTTTTGTTTGTTCAAGGTCTATTTTTATCAGATCCCGAATTACTTTTGACATTAATTGTTCGAGGTCTTAGATTACTCTTGGTATTAGTTGCTCGAGTTCGAGTGATTATGGTTTTGTTATTGACTTGTGGCAAGTTCAGAACTCTTTTGGAACAAATTCTTAATAAAATATTTATACATATAATACTTATCTTTATTTATACATGAAATACAATATATAAAAACTAAATATCAGAATGTCAATTAAAAGTTTAACATCAAACTAAAGGAGCTGAATAGTGTCCCTTTAAATTTGAGAAAACACAATTCAAAAACTCATTTTTTTTCCGACCATGTGCAAACCATGAAGAACAAAGGTAAAATCAATGGCCTTAGACAAAGTCATGCCTCACATTACATGTATCCTGATGCATCAAAACTGACCAAAGATAGAAAGTCGGAGTATGATACTATGATTAAACGTCGAAACAATGTTTCGGTACCTTCTCAAGCAACGATAAGTTGGCTAGAGCAAAACCTTACGAGAAATGCAACAGAATGCGTAAAGAAAACCAAAGCTGACACGTGCCATTTATATCTTGCATAAAATTTAACCTAAAAGAACTATAGCAGAATCATAAAATATCAAAAATCTTAATAGAGAAAAAAAAATACTCGGTTTCTTCTCTTCCAAGTGCTTCCTAAACCAGTTTATTGTGTGTTCCTGTAACGAGATAAACCACAATTGTAGGGATCGGAAAACCCTAGTTCAACAGTAACGAATGATCTATGGAAGCGCAAAAAGGAGAAATCCCTAAATTCACATAGAGATGTCTATTAGACTAAAAAAGGATAAATAAGAAACTTTTTGTGTCTATGGCTGACACGTGGCAGTTTAAAATTTGACATGTCAGAATACATATTCAACCTAAATGATATCTCATCAGATATAAATTTACTATGCATCTTCTTTTCTCCAAAAAGTAATTTGTTACCTTATATATTTATACTCTATAGACAAATTATAATTTACATATATGTATAGTGAACAAATGTATAACTAATGGTGAATATGTTTGTGTTCATGATTGTTCAAAATTAAATAAAAATTGTTAATCCAAAATTTTGTGGAGATAAAAATCATTTTCCATTATTGTGCAGATTTAGATCATTTTTTCACTATTAAGAAATTTTTATTTATTTATTAATATATAGTCTTAAAAAAATTGTTAAACATAATATACTCTACTAGTTTCTATGGTGTAGTGATGAATATCCATTACTAGATTTTCAAAACCGATTTTATAACTTTTATAAAACTAACCGTCATTTTTGTTTTCTTCAATGATGAACATTTTAAACTTCTTTGCTCGTCTGAGAGTGAGGATTCAAAGGTAGATTTCTTCTTCGGTTGAAGTCCTTACAGAAGAAGGAAGCTTCTCAAGGTCTTGATTTGCTTGAGAATTGTGCTTTAAAGTTTTTCTTAGTCTCAACAGTTTTGGCTTGGTAAAGTTGGTCGGCGATTTTCAGATCTTTTCGATCTTTTCCTTCCCATCTCCGGTCCAGCAGGTCTCTATTTGGTTTTTATTGTTCCGATTTAGATCTATTTTTGCCCTCCCTAGTTTGGAGTTTTAAGTTTGTAGGTAATTTCTAGCTCGGACTTTACTTAATCGAATTCATTGATTAATTATTAAGCTTTTTTGAACTCTCCTCAGCCTGTAGAACTTCATGATCTAGAGTTTGATATAACTTTAGTTTTTTAGGATAATCTTTTATCCTGGTTCTCGTTGGTAAATATGTTTTCGCATCTTGATTGGTTGTGAGCCTTGCATTGTAGTTTTTGATTTCTCATTCGAGCAAATTTTTAGTAGCAAGTTCAACCGGGTAACATTTGATATTGGCTATCTTACGATAGAAAATCATCATTTCAAGAGAAGTTGTGCAGTGTTTTCAAGTCATCGGCCGCAAATCTTAAGTCTGTCTTAGATTACGGTAATTTTTAGGTCGTATAGAAGATTTGATTTATTGTTGTATATGGTTGTATCTTTGGGATTGCTATCATCACATCCTCTTTGAATGATTGGTTGCATCCCTTATTTTCTTTGTGATCTATTGTATTTTTGGTTCTTTGTAATCCTTAATCTTCGTTATCAATCAGATGAAAGAAAAAAATAATCGCAAACTTGGAAAATAGCACTGATTTCAGCGACGAGAGTAAGGGTGTTGATCAATGCAACAAATGTTATCAATTGACAGAAAGATTTATATATGCATTAAATTTAAATGAAACCATGACTTTGTTGTTGCCGAAAAAACGAGCTTCTTAGGATACTGCTTGTCGGGTCAATTGGACCTGATTTATAAATGGATTAGGCTTCATCAAGTCCCCTAAGTCTTATCTGTAAATAAATAGACCTGAAGTATAAAAAGATTAGGCTTCATCAAGCCCACTAATTCCATCTATGAATTCTAAAAATCCATAAAAACTTCCAAATTGTGAAATTGTTTTAAAAAAATTATCAAACAATTAACTATTGGATAGACAACTATCTGATTTATAGCTTAAGTTTTTTTTATGAAAGAGGATGAGATTCGAACTTACCATCTCATGCCTAGTAAATTAGGGGCAATCCAACTGAACTACCTGTTTCTTAGCTGATTTTGAAGTCTAAACAAAGTCATTTCATTCATTTATTTTACTTTTATCATAAACTCATTTGTTATGAAAAGAGTTGGTTATATAAAACTAGAGTAAAATAGTTAGAAAGTATAGAGTAATTGGTAGGTTATGTAGAAAAGAAAAAGAAAAGAGAAGAGAGGAGGAGACAAAGTGGGGACAAAAAAGAGAGAAAATTAAGAAAAAAGATGCCTTGGAAAAATCTGATCATCATTCAAATTGGAAAAAATTCTTTAGGGATTTGATTGAAACGTGTAATCATTGTTGCATGGAATTCATCTCCTATTAATATTACCTTTAATATGCTTTTCTTTGTCTCTTTCCTCTTTCATTAACCTATGATTTTTTACTTTTTATTATTTTATTTCCTCCTTTTTATTTTCTTCTTTCTTTTGCATCTTTCTAATTATGTTAACAATTTGAAGACTTGTTTTCTTAAAAAAATTCAATATTAAATAGTGGTTTCGTTGACAAACAAAAATTTAAAGAGTGGTTTCTGTTTTTTTTTCATTTGAGTTTTAAATCGTTATATCAAAAAACATATTTTCTCGTTCTCGCTCGTAATATAAAAAGTTTGACTTCTGATTTTCTTTGCTAATAATATTCTACCAGAAGTTTCATCATCTTTATAAATGAAATTTAAGGTTGAGAAAAAAAAATTCATGAACAATCTAATTAATATCTTTGTTTTTTCTTAAATTATTTGGTTATAATGGAAAAATATTTTGATTTTTTGAGGTCTTATGAGTGCAGTCTTCAAATAGATCTTCGTCTTCGGCTATTCAAATGGACTGAAAATATAAGGTCATATTTGTGTATGAGCGATTAGGAAATTGTAACTTAGTTTCACATGACAAGAAAATTAAACCCACGAGTTCTTTCAAGTACCATGCTCACCTCGTACTACTTCACCATAAGATCCTTGTAAAAAAATGTATTTGAGTGAGTGGTTAAATGTCCATTTTTCTAAATTTTTTAACCGAATCCTTAAATATTTGAAATATGGGAGGTTTGGAATATGAATTGGATTTTGTCAAGCTCTGTTGAAAAAATATTATGTGAGAAGTAAACAAGAAAAATGTGAAAATAAACAAGTAAACAACAAGTTTATATTTGGCCATGTTTCTACCTGAAATCTAGCAATACTCTTGGTGTCAGACCTTTATACATACATATGTTAGTGTCGGTAAGAATAAGATAAATATATGTATAAACTTAATTATGGTATTATGTCTTTTAATAGAAATTTAAGCAAATGTTCGTCCTTATATATATAGTTAATTACGGAATATATTGGACCGGTAAAAGTAATAATTAAGTTAAAAATTCAATCTGCCTTAATCATGTTTTATGGTTTTGTCAAAAAGAAGATTAAATTAATTAATATATTGTTTTTTTAATAGTCATTGTTGCTTTGTGTTGCTATTGTGGAGGAAGTTGGGAGGCTCTTTTCTTGGGGTGAATTTATGTGATGTTATTATCACATTCTCAATACTGTAAAAAGAAAAAGAAAATAAAGTGAAACAGATGATTAAGTTAGCTAAATTAGTTCATCTACGCAGGTTAATTATCTGATTTGAACAATCTACCAACTACAAGACTAAATCGATGAAAGAACACTGTCAACAAATTATTGTGTATGCAATTAAAATTTATATTGTGTATGCATTTAAAAATTAGTGATATTATATTATTCATTATACTAGGAACAAAGAATCTAAAAATACTAAATAACGAGAAATGTCTCTAACACTTCGCACAAGAAGATCTTTTAAATCCTAGAAATAATAGTTGACACAAAACTGGTAAAAAAACCTATTTTAATCATTCAAAGTCTTCGATTGAATGTAGGCCACTCCGTTTTTCATCACAATTAGATTGACGAGTCCTTATCCATAACTAAAATCCACTCCCTAAAACCAATTTTAGTATACTTCTTGTAGTAAGGAAAATCGAACATCTGATGTAAGAGTTATAAGCTGGATTATCTACCGCTGAGAAAACTCGGTCGTGGACACTCTTCTAGGATTGATACTATTTTTATTGATACTATTAGTTTTAACGTAATTATTGAAAAAATAATAATAATTGGGATTAATGTAGGAACAAGAATAAGGAAGGTGGATAGGACATGATTTGAATCGAGGAGAGGCAACTTTTGTGGGTGTCGTTTCCATCATCAGCTTTAGGACACATCTTGAGATGGATGGAAGCTTTGATGTACCTCCACCATACTCGATTGCCTCTTTGACAATCTTCCTCTCTCTACTTTCTCTCTCTAATCTCTCTCTAGTCTCTTCTCTCTCTCTAAATCTTCTTATGAAATGAAAAATGTTCCATATCTTATTAATTTGACAGATCTTCCTCTTATCTCTCTCTAAATCATCATAGTTCATATATATACGTCATTTAATTTCCTAGGTTTTTGATTCCTTAGGTTGCTTCAGAAAGTTGATTTCTAAAACTTTAAACCTTAGCTTTTGGCCTCATTATGGAATGGTTAGGTTTAATTGATGATGCAAGTTTTACTTGCTTAAACAAATGAAAGTAAGGTCGTTAATTGTCTTATTAAGTGATAGAGGAAGATAACATTCCAAACATCATTATCAATGGATATATTCTCTTTTATATTAATTATATACACATATGAAAATTTACAATATATATATATATATATATCAATAAAACTCGATTTATAACTTAAATCACAAAATCAATTATACATGTTATATAATTTCCTGAAATCGAACTTTAATATAAAAAAAAGATAATTAACACTTGAACAGAAGTATTTATCATTGCTTTAACAACATTAAGTTCTTTCCAGCAACTAAATCGATAAAACTTAATCTATAATTGTATCTTTCTGTCCAAGACTTATGGTCTAGTGGTAGACGCCACTTTAACTTTCCTCAGGTACTAGAGTTCGATTCCTCCCAGATGCAAAGAGAAGGAAAAAAAAGTTAACTATAAATCGAGTTTTTGTCAATCCTATTAGTAATAAAAAGAATCAGCAAGGTTGATAAAAAAATAATATCTTACAATATTATACAAAACTATACAGCTTCTTGAAGTCGAGCTCTGGTAAAAACCCACTTGACAATAACATTAACTACATATATTTTGATGTTAGAAGAATAAAATTTTGACCGATATGTAAGAGTAATAAACATATAAAACACTTCACATGAAGTTGACTACTGAAAACACGAACGAATGGTACACATATCAAATGATATGCTTAGAGGTATTTTGACACGTGTGGGGACATACACACGAAACCCTACCCTTCTATATGAAAGCAAGAGAAGATAAACCATCAAAGTAATACTTATAACTTTATTAATATATATAGAAAAAAAAATAAGTGTTATACACTATTTTAAATTGGTTCACAATAGTCAACAAACAAAAAGATAACAAGAGCTAAAGATTGAGATTAAATACAATGGAAGGAGAAGATGAACAAAGAGTAATAGTCAATAATACTTACGATCTACAACAAGTATCATCGTCGACGACGATTCATCATCAAGACAATATGAATTTTCTTGTCCCTTTTGAAGAAACTAATGTCTTAACCTTTTTCTCTTCTGCTTCTTCTTCCTCTTCTCCTTCTTTCACCATTCATAACTCTTCCTCTAGTAATACTCATCATGCTCCTTTAGGGTTTTCTCATAATCTTCAGGTCTTTTATCTCTCTTTCTATACTTTTATATGATGATCTTGTTGAGTATTAATTGATTTATGGTTTTTCTAGGGTGGAGGAGCCTTGGGATCAAAGGTGGTTAATGATGATCAAGAGAATATTAGAGGTGGAATCAACAATGATCTTCACTCTAATTCTTGGTAATTTACTTCGCTATAGATGAATCTTTTTTCTTTCTCTTTTTATCAAACAACTAGATCGACAAGTCTTAATCTATAATCCAAAACTTCTATAAACTCCAAACAATACCATGAAAACCTTTTCTTCATCGTTTCTTCATTGATACTCTCCATTGCTCTTGGTATCTTCAACATTTTTGTATTTTCCTTGCATATATGAGATCCAATAGAAGTATACACTATATATATATATATACAAAGGCTTATGACAAGAGACTATATATACTTAAGGTTTTGATTAGATAAGGTTTGTAAGAGATTAGAGTGATTGCATTTGCAGGTGGAGATCAAGTAGTGGAAGTGGAGATATGAAGAACAAAGTGAAAGTAAGGAGGAAACTAAGAGAACCAAGATTCTGTTTCCAAACTAAAAGTGATGTTGATGTACTTGATGATGGATATAAATGGCGTAAATATGGTCAGAAAGTCGTCAAGAACAGCCTTCACCCAAGGTACTTATAAGTTAATATATATCATTACTTAATCAATCCTATTAGATCTTAATTAACTTTATAGTTTTCTAATAATGACATTGATTGATGATTGATAGTTTCCTAAGATCTGAGGTAATTAGGAACTTAATTTAGGTTTCTATACACAGTTAGAAAATTGTAATTTACAGAAAGATTACAATTGGGTAAGTGTCTTTGGTTAAGTGATTAAGTCTACCTTCGTGCTCCCCACCAGAATTCGATTCTACAGAGTTGTATAATTTTCTAGTAATATTGTTTGAAGTTTTAAAGGCGGATTCTAACTATGGGTTGAATCTTGTCGATTATATGTATTGTACGTACCTCGAGGGCTCTTGTCATCATTAAAATTGCCATAATTTCTATATTTTACTATTATTGTGCAATGTCTACACATATTTCTAATTATTGTTTGTACAAATATTATATACTGACAAATTTTAACATGTTTGTTTCTATTTGTGTATGGTTAATTGAATCTAAAACAGGAGTTATTACAGATGTACACACAACAACTGTAGGGTGAAGAAGAGAGTGGAGAGATTGTCGGAAGATTGTAGAATGGTGATAACAACATACGAAGGTCGTCACAACCACATTCCTTGTGATGATTCCACTTCTCCTGATCATGATTGTCTCTCTTCCTTTTAATCTCTGTCTCTTTCTCTCTATTTATATATTCATAAACATAGACAAATATTTATATATATATATATATGCACATATATATAGATTGATGTGTGTTATATATTGGAGATTTGATATTGCATGTGTTTTTCAAATCAGATTTTATACGTACGTGTGTTCTTGACTCTTAAGTCTATAGTTATTATACATATATGTATGTTATAAAATATATTTGACATATTTGCTTAAACTTTCAGTGGATTAGCGTTTGAGATTTGACATTGTGGAAATGAAGTAAGTTTTGCTTAAGTGATTCACAAGCAAAATTTTTTTTTTTTTTTGTCAACAAGTAACCACTAGATCGGCAACAAGACCCGATTCATAGCCTAAGTTCTTCAAATGGAGCAGAATGAGATTTGAACACACCACCTTATATCTAACTAAATCAAAGACAAGCCAACTGAGCCACTTGTTTCTTAGCAGCAAAATACTTATAATTAGCATATATATATATAGGTGAAAGATCTTTTTCTTTGATAGGAAATATAAAAAAAGGGTCCTAAGTTTCCTAAAATATTTAAACATATTGTTTGTTCTCAAATTTGATCAAATGATAAATATAGAATATTGAATGACACATGATTTGCCGAGGACAGGTGACCCAGTGGTGTTGTCACTTTACAAATCCTCAAGGTACCAGGGATCGAACCCCTACCTGTAGTATAAGGAGGGGAATTAAAAAGCCATTAGGCTAGTTGACAAAAAAAAAAGAATGACACATGATTTATATTACATGCTTGTACTTAATTTTTATATATATGTTTGGTTAACGTTCAAAAATCTATAAAGGAATAAAAACAAAGAAATAATCAAATATTAGTTTTTGTTTTGTATGATTTGCATATGATTTGATTTGTATCGTTTTATTTGCACTCACCATTCAAAAGCTTAGATTCATTGTAATTAGTTATGTATATGAACCTTAAAACTTAAATAATATTAAAACAAAAGCTCAATATCTTATTAAACTAGTACATGGTACATAACTATATATATATATATATACACATATCACATATTATAATTAATATTAGTTAGGGTTATTTAGCTAGCTAGAACAACTTCTCTTTCATAATGATGAAGATATTAGAATTATATATAGATGATTGAATCATGCAGCAGGAGCATAATCATAGATTATATCGTCGTCATCATCACCACCTTCATTTTTGAAAGATACAAATGCATTGTGACTATTGCAATGAAGAAGAAACTCAAATACTATTGAAGACATCGATCACTCTACTATATAAGTTTGTAAAGAAGCCTAATAAGATAATAAAAGTTGAGTTGATTAAATATTGAGAGAGTTACTTGTTTATATAGTTGGCAAAACAAAGGCAAATTTTAATGGCGAGTGGGAAACTCAGACGAAACTGAGTTAGGCCATGTGACTCGCTGATGATAATGTGTGTCTGACACAAGTGGAGTGTGAGTAAACTGAGTTATGTGCCCTGACACATCCTTCACTTTTTGTTCTTTTATTGGTCCACCTCTAATTACACCATTTTCTTTCACTCAAGTTATATTATAAAAGAACATAATTTTCGAATATTACAACGGTAGAATAAATAAGACCGATGAAAGACAGAGATATCCCCAGAAACATAGAAAAAAAAAACCAAAGCCAAGATTAAAAAAACCCCAAAAAACATTTAGTTTGGACCTTATAAACAGAAACTCAAAACAATACTACCTCGTAATCGAAATTCGAAAAACTACCAAGTAACATAAAGGCTGAATAGATGAAGAACCTACCATTACAAAAAAATTGATCTGTTATGACAATTGTATTGTGATTATGATATTAGTAATAATTTGTGACATCTTATATACAATTTTGTTACGGATCACCGTGATTCTACTCCGTAATGATCTGTAACAAAATTGTTACTAGATTTATTTGTCATGAGTATATTATGACGTTTTGTTACTTATATGCATTTGTGACACTTGTATATTGCAACTATTTCATATTGTCACAAATTCATAACAATATATTTATATTGTGACAAAATTATTGTGATGAAATATTATGTATCAATACAAAAAGAATTTTGGAGTGTACTATGGCGAATGAATGAATTTTTATTTACATTTTTTCATTACACCATTTTATTTACATTTTTTCATTAATTATTTTTATTTATGGAATAATATACTTCTTCACGTAAAGGAGGTAGAAGGAAAAATAAATTTTTAATTTTTTTGGAATTTAGTAAAAATATATATAATAGGGTATTGATTCCCTCAACCAATAGCAACATCATGGCATAATGCATGGAACCTTGAGGGACAAAAAGAAAGATTTATGATCTGATGTCTAGATTTGTTTCGTTTTATCTTCATTTTAATAATCAGTTTTTGTTTTGTTCTTCTATCAACATTACAAATAGTTTTATTTTCGCAAGAAAAAAAAAACATTACAAATAGTTTCTCTATGATTCGATTTTCGAAAAAAGTAACAATATATGTCTAGATTTGTTTGGGTTTTTCATGTCAACATTATCATGATATAGGTTGTTTTTCTTTTTACCATTAGGGTTTCACGAAAGTAAAAACGTACTCAAATAATCGGCCCATTTCAGGCCCATAATTGGCCCATAAGATTGTTGTTTCTTTGATCATAACGTTGCAGCAAACAATTGTTTGGCCATTTTATGTAACAACAACTCTTATTGTTTTTTTTTAAAAAACCTTACTTATTCTTTTTTACTAATAAAATCGATAAAGTCCGATTCATAGCCAATTTTTTTTCTCTTACATCTGGAAAAAATCAAACTCAAATATCTGAGGAATGCTAAAGTGGCATCCACCATTAGACCACATGTCCTTGGTACAACTCTTATTTAAGAAAATAATTTTTTTATTTTGTAAATTGAGTATTTTATGCAACTAAATTGAAATGGATAATAGTTAGGCCCACCAAATAAAAATGGATTGGTCTGATAAAATCTTCAACAACATAAAAATATGATATTGTCTGCTACAATTCAACGAGTTTAGAATTTTTAAAAACTCTACCAAAAATGTGGTCCATCTTTATATAATTCAAAGAAAAATTATGCATAAATTAGACAAGGCCTAATGCTAATATATCAATCAATATTAATGTATTCTAAAAGGTAAATATTGTGAATTATATATATTTTTTATTAGTATTATATGAATTTGAAAGATAAAGGTCACATGGAGGAAGCACATGGAAATTGGGCATGAAAAAGATACGAGAAGCGAGAGACACGTTACACAGTTAATGACGATCCCCAAAATAAAACTATATATTATAATATTTATACTATTATTAAATTATATCGTATATACACATAAATAAAAATAAAATTTATTTATTCTTACTTGTTTCACGAGACATGCTTTACTTTTTCATCACTCCAATACCAATCACTTAACATCTAATTTGGCTGTCATATATTAGTAGTATTTATTTTATATTATGGTTTTTATAATTCTTTATAACTTCAAGTACTAATCAAGTATACGGCCAGTACTAAAATTAAATAATGCTAATTAGTACATAATTAACCTTTGTAGCTAGTGTTAAATTGAATGTCGGTTGCCAATAGAAAATTATTTTCTTTAATTAATGGAGAAGTTCACATTTTAACACATTACTACACAATAGTGTATATAAGACCTAAATTTTAAAAATTTCTTTATATTTTACAGTCGCCATGGTAAGAGTAATTATGTAAATGCAGTTTCATAAACTTTTTATAATTTTGATGTTACATTAAAGAAAAATGTTTAACACTATATAATACAAACCAAAAATATATAGTATTCTCATACAAATTAGTATATATTACATTCTTCTTTTTAAAACACTAGATCATAACTTATTGACGAGTTATTAGCCAAATTCATATATAATATAGGTAATAGGATTTGAATTCTGGATATATAACGTATACTTATTTTTAGTAAACTTACCACATGCCACTAGACTAAATACCACATGCGTATGTAATACATTCTAACATACACAAATTTATGTTATTCATTTAATTTTATAAAAATTTGTTATTAAAAACCCTTCAACTAAATTTGTCGGTTGATTATACAAGTTGACATATCGCCCTGTAAAGTTACAATTTTCATTTATATTTTTTTGTGAACGTGAAATCTCTCTTTTTTGTTCTGTCTTTCTTTTTTCTTTGGTTCAATCTTTGACTATACTAAGTTTGCTGTTTTCTTAAAGCTTTTGTCTAAATGCGTCCAAGTTAGCTGTCTCTCTTAACATCTTAGATTTAGATCGATGTATTATTAATTCTTAGTCTTATTTTTCTCTAACAATTAATACTTTTAAGGGTTATAAAGAAAAAAGATTAAATTTGATGTTAACATTATTAGAAACACATGCAATTCGTTAATTAAATCACTATCGTGACTTTCTAATTTAAATAAAATTTCCCTCACATGTCATGTAACATGATCAGTATGGGATCCCATCTCCAAAGATTTGGAATTTCCTTGGATTGTGATTACAACTTTCTCAAATCACATTGCAAAATTTCATAAATATTACATGAGAATATAATATTACTTAAACCTTCAATAGGCAATTGATTTCGTTTTGTTATTTTTGAAAAGTAAAAGTCTTTGTAAGAAACTAAAACTAAACCAATCATAATTTAGAGTTAAAAACAAATTGAAATATTATTGGTTTAATTTTAATCTTATACAAAAAATTTGCTTTTCAAAACAACAAAACAAAAGCAGTTATTAATCAAACCCTCTTAATTCGTAATTGCTTTCCTTTGAAAGCAAAAATCTTTGTAAGAAGAGATTGAAATTGAATTAATCAATAACAAAATAGAGTAATATTAGTTTGAATTCAATCTTATACAAAAATGTCGTTGGCCAAAAGATTAATTCTACTTTTGGGTGCATTTCTTATTAGAGTTCGACTTCAGAGAATCGTGTATCTCCACGTGATGATGTTTGAGATTTAGAAATAAACTTAGACTATAGATCCTATTTTATCGATTTAGTTCTTGACAAAAAAATCTATCATATTATTTTTAATTACTTAACTAAAAACATATAAATGATCTTTAGTTGTTTAGTGGCTGATAGATGATAAATCCACTAAAGACTAACGTATACTTGCATATGATTTGATATATTTGTTTTAATGCATTAATTGTGTTTCCCTCTTGTTAGAACTTAAATTTTCAGGTTCAATAATCATTAACATAACTTGTGAAATAAAAACCCCACATTGCCTTTTCCATTCCATTAACTAATGATTTATATATCTATTCATTTTGAAATATTTTGTTTTCTTTTAGTTCCACCGCCGACGGTGATAAGGTAAAGAGTTAATGAAAATATTAAATAACAGAATTAAAAATCCAAAAGGGACACATTCCTAATTTTTTTTTTCAATATTGGATCCACAAGATCCGATCTATAGCCTAAATCTCATTCCTAAAATCTCTTTTTTAAGCTATCATAATGCAACGGGTAGAAATCAAACTCTGATACCAAATCATTAGCTAAATCATCTTAAGCACACTGAGAGCAACTCGACTCCTAAAATTTAAAATTAGAAAATCAAAAGAAAATTTACTTATTTACTAGTAAAAAATAAATAATTAAATAAATAAATAATTAATAACGACCCAATATAACGACCAAAAATAAACACACGACATTAACAACAGAGCAAAGGAAAGAGAAGAAAGTTACTTTCTCTCTCAATCTCTCTCTCTCTCTGATACACACAAAAATGGCTGAGCTTGAGAATCCAACTGTAATGTCGAAGCTAATAGCATTCTTATCTTCATTACTAGAACGAGTTGCTGAATCAAACGATCTGACACGACGAGTCACGACTCAATCACAAAGAGTTTCTGTTTTCCATGGATTAAGTCGACCAACAATAACGATTCAATGTTATCTCGAGAGGATACTTAAGTATGCAAATTGTAGTCCTTCTTGCTTCGTTGTGGCTTATGTTTATCTTGATCGTTTCACTCATAGACAACCTTCACTTCCTATCAATTCCTTTAATGTTCATCGTCTTCTCATTACCAGTGTCATGGTTGCTGCTAAATTCCTTGATGATCTGTAAGTTTTCTCCATGTTTGAGTTCTGACATTACAATGGATTTATCAATCAATCCTCTGTTTTAGGAATGTTCTGTTTCTTTCTGATTTGTCTGACTTTCTAAAAGTAAGTAAATTTTTCAATCATTAACCAAAAAGGAAAGATTTTAGTCTGTGTATATCATGATTACATCGAAATTAACAGTTGGAATTGAGTCTTTGTTTGGTTATGTCATCATAATGATCAATCAATCAAATCAATCAATCATTCCCCTGTTTTATGGCTACTCTGTTTCTTCCTCTGAATATTGAAATTGTATAATTTGATTGGCAATGGTTTTCGTTTTCGTCCCTCTAGAAAGAAAAAAAAGTTCAGAGCACTGAAATTAAACTAATCGTGCTAAAACACCTACAACAAAAAATTTTACAGCTAAAAAAAATACGGCCTAAATCTTACGGAAAGAAAAACTCAAAGCTTCTTGTTTTTTTCTTTGTCAAATTCATATATAAATTTCGTAGGCGGTAGGACTCGATTCCTGATTATGCATATGCATCTGCCTTTAGTAAACTTACTACCAACCACTGGACTAAAAACCACTTGCAAAGCTTGATGCTTAGATTTAGCAAAAATTTTGATTTGACCCTAAATTTGGTATTTTGACAGGTACTATAACAATGCGTATTATGCAAAAGTGGGAGGAATAAGCACAAAAGAGATGAATTATCTGGAGTTGGATTTCTTATTTGGGTTAGGGTTTGATTTAAACGTGACACCAAACACATTTCATGCTTATTTCTCTTATCTTCAGAAAGAAATGACTCTTCTTCAACCTCTATCTCTCGTTGTTGTTCCATCAAGATCTGTCATTACCTTCAACGACGATGAAGCTTCTCATCAGAAACAGCAACTAGCTGTTTGATTCACATAAAATCCAAAAAAAAATAATCTAAAATCTTTTTTTTTGTCTCGTCTCTCAGACGTTTTTATCAATTGTGTCTTTTTTTATTTATTTATGATATGAATTGTGTAGTTGTAGATGATGTAGAGATTAGTTGGCAGGGACTCTTATCTTGTCTTAATCAAAATCTTGATTGAGAATATAAAAAAAAATTCAATATCATGCCATGTATGATCTTGACCAGCTTATTTTCTTTGGCCTAAACATTCGGGTATTCGATTCAGATTAGATCGAATCTTTGAGGTTTTTAGGGTTTCAATTCTATTTAGTTATAACCAATTGATTCACATAGCTTTATTTTCTTTAGGTTGGGTTTGGTTTAGATATAGATTGAGTTCGAGTATATCAGGTACTCATTCGGTTCCGGTTGAGGTTCAGATTCTGTTTTTTTTGATACATAAAATTAGGATTCATTCAAATATTTCGTCGGATTCTGTTCGATTTAGTTCCTTTTAAATCATGTTAGGTTTGAGTTCGGGTTTTGAATAATATACCGAAGTTTATATCTCTCTAGATATATTATATATATATATATGGTAATATAGTAACACATCTTTACAGACTGGCTGGATAAAGAATTTGAATGTCAATAGTAACTCTAAACTTAAATAACCAAAAATACTGTTTGGTTTTTGAATAATTAAGAATTGTTATGATTATGTCTATGTTTTGTCTTTATATTCAAATTTACTAATATTAGGATAATTTACTTTACAAAGTATAACAATAAGGTACAATAATTGGGATCCGTGAATAAAATTTGTTGTTTTTGGTTCTATAAAGAGAACAAAAGGAAACATGTGCAGAGCAGAGCCAGAGTGTAACGATAATGAAATCAGATTCAACTAGTCCATTTGAATAAAGCTCAGAGACTGTGACTTGTCAGAGAACTTATACACATTACTGTCATTGATAAATTGACCAAACACAACCCAAAAAAACAAACTGTTTGACTCAAATATACAACTGAAGAACACAGAACAATCAAGTGGTTGTTGTTGTTGTTGGACTTCTTACAGCAGGAGAGATTCTGGTCTTTTTGGCTAGTGACCGAATTAGATTCGGGATCTTGGCTACTGCAATTGGTAATACGACGCTAATCACTATGAAGAACAAGCCTAATCCGAAATTAGGAGATAATGCAGCCATTCCAAATCCATAAGTCAAAGCAATAGCATTCAATGAAACTTGTAGCTCAAGGTAGAAAGGGAAACCTTTTGTGAGTGAAATGATTAGTTGAATAGAAGAGAAGAATCCAATCGAATTTAAGAAGATGAAAATGCCGTAAGAGATCCATTGTCTTGATCCTAAGATCGTTGTTCCTGCATAATAAACCGGTTTGGTTTTGTTTCTCTTTAAGTCAGTTACTTGACAGTATCCATCAGTACAGTAATCTTCTTGCCAAACACCTCCAGGTGGACTTAACACAGCTTGATACGTAGCTGTGGCTATCAGAATTGCGATAACTAGTAACACATTGCGAACTTCGTTTGGTGAGACTTTGCCTTTCTTGTACTTGAAGTAATCTAGCCATTGTTTGTGAGTCATCAGAGTTTCTTCTGATTGTGTTGTTTCATTCTCTGTTGTTAATGTTGAGTCCAGAGTGCTTGATCTTACAGCTCCTGCTTTAGTCAGGATCTGATGAATCCCTGCATCTTCTGGCTCATCTCCAATGTGAAACAACATATCAAGAGGTGTGTAGCCATTACTGTTTAAAGAGTTCACTTCAATGGAATCTCTTGAGATTGTGTTATCAGAGCCAAGCAACAATTCAATAACCTGCAATCTCAGATAAGTGAATGAAGGAAAATGAGATTAAAGAAGTAATTGAGATGGATTGATTGATACCTCGTATTGTCGTTTCATAACAGCTAAATGCAAAACTGTGTTTCCTCCATTATCTTTCTTATTCAAAACACAAAGCTTATCAAACTCCTTAAGACAATCCAACAAAACAACGAATCCATCGAACTGACAGAATCTAACCGCAAGATGAAGCACTGTCTCTCCACGAGCAGTGATTTCTTCAAGAGATTTCGGATTTGCAGACACTAACTCATTAAGAACACTAACTCTTCCTCTCATAGCAGCATAATGAAGTGGGATCTTTCTCTCTTTACCTTTGATCAAACAGATGTTATCACTTAGCTTCTCCAAAAGCTCTCTAACAACTTCAACATGACCCATAGATGCTGCTATATGCAGAGGACTAAAACCATCTTTGTTCAATTCTCTTCCGAGATTCTCGTTTAAGTTCAACATCTCTTTGACGAAACTCAAGTGTCCATACATGGAGGCAACGTGTAACGGTGTTTCTTCACCGTTGATAACAATAACCTCGAGAAGAGTTGGATCAGATTTTGTTGATCGGAGTAAAAACTCGACGTCTCCGTTTCGAACAGCTTCTAATAATGGATTCTTTGTCTCCATCTCTTTGTTCTCTTCTCTTCTGTTAAGTCAAAAGCAAAGAAAAAACACCATTTGAAGACTTTTAACTTGGTCAGAGTCAGAGCATTCGAGAAACAGAACATTTCAAGACTCTCCTCACGTCTTCAAAAATCTTCATTTATTAATCTCAAAGTCAAATTCACACGAAAAGAGACGATAGAACGGAAAAAAAAAAAAAAAAAACCATATTGTCCTGAGATTCTTGCAGTATATTGCAGCATACTGGGCCTGGCCCAATAACAGTACCTTACTGAAGATAAAACCCATCCATTGAGAGATATTAGTTAGCCCAATAACAGTACCTCATTGAAAATAAAGCCCATCTATTTAGAGGTACTTATTGGGCTTAGGCTAATCTTCATAAACTGGCCCAATACTAGTACCTCTTTATAGTTGAAGCCCATTAATTTAGACGTATTAATTGGGTTTGGCCCAATGTTGAAAAGTATTTGTCCTGAGATTCTTTGCAGTAAATTGGGCATGGCCCAATAACATTACGAACCTCATTGAAGTTAAAGCCCATCCATTTGGAGGGATCAACTGGGCTTACGTTAATCGTGTTGAATTGGCCCAATAACAGTACCTCATTAAAGATAGAGGTATTAATTGGGCTTAGGTTAATCTTCATAAATTGGCCCAATAATATCATCTCATTTGTAGTTAAAGCCCATCCATTTAGAGGTATTAATTGGGCTTAGGTTAATCTTCATAAAAATTCGCCCAATAACAGTACCTTATTGAAGTTAGAGCCCATCTATATATAGAGGTATTTATTGGGCTTCGATTAACCTTCATAAATTGGCCCAATAATAGTACCTCATTGAAGTTCAAGCCCATCTATTTAGAGGTATTAATTGGGCTTAAGCTAATCTTAATAAATTGGCCCATACATTTAGAGTAATTAATTGGGCTTAGGTTAATATTTATAAATCATAAATAATGACTTTCTTAAATGCGAGTGTGTTAGAGAGACAAAAGTCAAACTAAAGAAGACGCCAAAAACATAATTAAACCAAAGTCCCTAAAACGGCAAGAGTGGTTCGTAAGTCTATCTTACGCCACCTACCGGCTCCGTAAAACACGGTTCACGTTAGCCTCCAACCATGATGACTACGGTGGCTTTGTACCAGAAATCAACCGTTTTTTCTATTTTTAATTTTCACCGATTCAATAATTACTTAAATTCCACGTGTCATCCACGACGGTGCCCCCACCACCCTCCGCCACCACCGCTTAAGGCTTTCTCCTTTATTACCAACTCCGCTAATATACGCTTCTATCTAACCTTATCCTCCGCCACCAACTCTTATCTTACGCCTCTCCTCCACGTACTCTCTCTTTCTCTTCCTTATCTTCTCGATATTACGTGATATCGCCGCCGCGAATAGCCATCGCATCACAGCCATTTTTCTTCCTTCTTAAGATCTGATCGTTTTCTTCTTTCAATCTTCCGATTTTTATATTATTTAACTTTGATCCATGTCTGATCCGGATTCTCCGTTGACTCATGAACCAGATCCATCTCTGGTTCGGATCCAATCTCCTCCGCCGGTACCGCTCCTTTCGCCACCAGAGGAACCAGCGTCCGCCACCGATCCGAAGATCGCCTCCGTCCCCGCCGCGTCTAAAAACTCGAGGCGGTTACCTCCGCCGTGTTGGTCTCTGGAAGAGACGATCGCTTTAATTGATGCATACAAAGAGAAATGGCTCGCTCTCAACCGTGGAAATCTCAAAGCAATTCACTGGGAAGAAGTTGCGGAAGCGGTTGCTGTTAGTTGTCCCGATGTGAAGCCAAAGAAAACGGCGATTCAATGCCGTCATAAAATGGAGAAGCTCCGGAAAAGATACCGTAACGAGATTCAGCGTGCTAGATCTGTACCGGTGGCGAGATTTGTATCGTCTTGGGTTCATTTTAAGAGAATGGAAGCTATGGAGAATAAACCAGAGACCAAGCCGATTAGCGAAAGTGAAGATGAGGAAAACGACGGTGGTAATTTCGAACCTCGGTATCAATTTAGTGGTGGTTCGTTCAAAAACGGTGGAGGAGGTTCAGTCACAAGGACAACGCCGAGGTTTTTTAACAAGAATGGTTACGGCGGAGCTAGTGGTGGTGTAGGGAGTAGTAGCAGCGGCGGAATGAGAATTCGAATACCGACGGGAGTAAGTATCGCAGAGCCAGGTATTAGAAATCCCAGTAAGATAGATCAGAGATACACGGCGAATCCTATGAGTGTTAACCCAAGACTTGGTCGTGGTCTCGGAGCTGGAGAATCGAATTACAATGCTAGGGTTGTGAGAATTCCTGGAGGAGAAGAGAGAGTAGGAGGAAAGCGAGGGAGAGAGATGATGATGAAAACGGAGGATGATGATCCAATGGTGGAGATAGCAAGTGCGATTAAGATACTTGGAGATACATTGTTGAGAACAGAGCAAACGAAAATGGAGATGGCGAGAGAGATAGAAGCAATGAGAATGGATACAGAGATGAAGAGAACGAAGATGATATTGGATTCACAGAGACGAATAGTGGAAGCGTTTGCTAAAACTATGTCTGTTGATGCTGAAGAGAAGAAGAAAGATAGAGAACACTTTCGTCATTAGTAACTAACTCTTTTTAATTAAGACAAATAATTGATGGAGTTAAATTATCAGTTTGTGTCTGTCTTGTTAAGTTATATGTTTCATAAGAGTTGGAAGGCTCTGTAGCCAAATGTTTTACATTGCAATTAGATCATCTTTTGGGATTCTGAATCAAAGGGCTTGAGATTGATGTAATCTTTTGCTTGATTCTGTTATAAAGTGTATAAATTGGGAGTTCTAAGGTATCTCTGTTCTGTTTTTTTCGACATGAATATAATAAAGAGAAATGAGATCTTAACTTAAGCTTGCATGATTGCATCTTTGTTGTCTCTTCAATCGAAGAATCCTTTAGTTGTTAGAAGCTTCGTATCTAAACAAAACGCAATGCAAATCTCTAAAGCTGAGAAAACCTGAAACTCAGACTGAAAAAACCATGCTTGCCTTGGATTTCTTGCAGAAACCTTTATAAACTGATGGATCAATACAAACACAGCTAAATTTCTGTCCTTCAATATTTATTCGAGAGAGAGAGATAGAAAAAACAAAAAGAGAGATAGATATATCACAAGTCTAACAACTATGAACCATCTCTATAAAGCTAGAGCTCCTATCATCCCACCTCAAAAAGATGCAAGTGCATTCATTTTCCATTAATACTCTTCCACATGACCTCTAAAATTTCCAGTCACACCAAAGCTGGCTTTGAATCCTTTTGCAGCCAGTAGCTTCTTTTCTGCATAACTTTGCATGGGCCACAGAACCCCCCCATTATTTAGCAACCTCGGTCGTGCAAATCTGTTAAAAAGTTATTATCATCACCCATTGTTCCCACAGTTCCTAATCAGATACATGCACATGCCTTCCAACTAAACAAGACAGACAAAAAGAATAAAGATGCAACTAAAAGATGGAAGAAACCGAAGATTACCACTTGCTCATATTCAGTAGTATGATCCTGGACCACCGCCTGAGTAACCACTACCACCCAAGGCACGGCTTGAGTATATTGAAGAATACGAGCTACCTCCTCCCTGCACATCCAACAATAAAAGATGTTAGACAACTTAACTTTCCAAAAAAGAAAAAAAGAAAATTATAGTCGCTTACATCTCTTCTGGGTAAATCGCTACTATAGCTTGATGGGTACATCCCTCCTACATCGCTGCCACTGTAGGAACCTGAAGAAAAGCAACATTATGGAAATAGCCATGTGAAGTTTTGTATCTTATGGACTTATGTTAAGCCACAACAGAGAGCTCTAAAATCCAACCTCCATAATCCATTCCTTGTCGACTGCTGTATGGGCCACGCGAGTCATGACTTGACAAAGAATTTCGGCTGCTTCCATATCCTAGACTAGATCTAGGAATCCTACAGCAAAGATGAAAGTAAGAGAATAATACACTTTACACAAAGAAAATTGCAAGCAGAGATATCTGAAGATACCCAAAGAAGAACATACCGGTCCCCATAGGATTCACCATATTGAGATGGGCCAAGATCATAGTCCACACGTGCTCTTGAATGACGAACATCAACGTCAGCATAACGGGGAGGAATATCATCCTGAATAATGAACACTCGTTTAAGTAAACAATCATATAGTCGAAAGATAAAAGTTAAAGAACTAAAAGTGGAAGAAGGCAATAAATCAGACCAAAGCAGCATATGGACGCTTTGATCCAGGAAGAGGTTCATAAGCACGAGGTCTTCCTTCACTGTAACTTGGAGGTCTTTCAAATCTTGGGTTGTAAAGGTCATCAACGAATGGCCTCCTCATCTCAGAGCGAGAAGAACTTCTAGGAAGATCAGAATAACCAGAAGCACGAGGTGCATAATCATCTCTGTAAGATAGATGCCTCTCAGGAGAAAGTCTGGAACTATAGCTCACAGCTGGTCTGCTTCTTGGAGGAGGAATATCATCTCGCCGACCATAGTCCCTCTTCAAACTAGCCTTTGGATACAGAGGAACTGCAAAACACAATATCAAAGATATGATCAGACACATCAGCACCAGAGAGGTTTAAGTATAAACAAGAAAACTGAGCAAGGAAAAACAAGTCCAGTAGTACCTGGAGGTCTTCTTTCGTATGACCTAGCAGGTGGTGGCAATGGCCTAGCTCTTGCAGGCGGGGGTAGAGGTGGGCGTGGACGTCTGCCTCTTGATCCAGCGGCTCTCTTTGCACCAGAAGGCGGGGCCCGAGATCCAACGCCTCTAACACTCCGAGAGGAAGCATTGCTACGAGGTGGCAGTCGAGCAAATGAACTCCTTCCAGATCTTCCAGTCCCATGCCTAGACCGGTGCTCTGAGCGGCTGGACTGTCTGCCTTTGCCTGCTTTCTGAAGTGGTCTAGATAAGCGTGCTCTCACTTTTACCTGGAGAAAAAGAGGTATTAGAAAGCAAGATACTTGCGCATGTAAGGAAAAGGCATTAAGAAATATGCATACCTTGTCCTCCCCTTCGCCTAGCTCTGAGTTGCTGATGATTTTGGCACAACTCACAGCAGCCTCATGAGTATCAAAAGTTACAAAGCCAAAATCTTTCCTCCTTGCTGATGGCATATTGCGGGCAAGCTCAATTTTTTCAAGTTTACCATATCTTTTCAGAAGGTTTCTAACATGTTCTTCATTCCATGAAGGTGACAGACCATCTATAAAGATTGTCTTAACCTGTAGACCAAAAAAGCAATGAAACTAAGTACTATGAGAAGATGGATATAATAGATTCACTAACAATTTCTAATCCAGGATCTAGCATATGGTTAAGAGGGCCAGAAGGAAGATGTATTCTCAGTCTGTTTTCAATATCGGCTTAGAGAATTCTAAGCCCCTATCCAGAACCTATACTTAAAAATCCTATTAAATGAATAGGGTGTACCCACGCCTGCCCCTATAAACTCCTCCAACGCTCTAAGAAGACATAGTAGATGAAAGCTGCAAGAAATAAATGATCCTGCGTTGGAGTACCTGTGCCATTATCTCATCCTCCGCATCTAAGAAGGAATCTGCAAAAGAAACCTTTGCAGGTTTCTCAACTCCAAAGATCACATCATTTTTGAGGAGACGTTTGTGAGCATCCATGGCATCCGAGCGAGATGAGAATTCCAAAAAGGCAAACCCTCGATTCATGTTGACATTGTTGGCGTCCTCTACCAACGCTATATCATCCACATTCTCAACGCCATAGTGTCTCAGCTTCTCCCTCAACTGGAATAACAGCAAAGACCTGATGGTCAAGATTACCACGTAACTGTGGAGTGGGGTTTAATTGACATATCTAGGGACGCCCAAATACTTACAGCTTCTAAAGTCCATGTCTTGCATATGTTACCAATGAAGAGGGTAGCATTATCTTGGCTTGAAGTTACACCACACTTTTTACCATTGATCTGCAGTCCCAACGACCAAGAAGAGCATGATATACAATGCAAAGCTACACAAACTCTCCATCATATACTAAAATGTAGATGATTACCATTGGGCTTTTAAGCTCTTTAACAGCTCGTTTTGCCTGTTCCACAGTAGCAAAACGTAAGAAAGCAGAACCCTTGCTTTTCTTTGTCTGAGGATTCTTCAAAATCCTGATTTCAGTCACCTCGCCCACATGACCAAACACTTTCTTTAAGTCCTCCTCTGTAGCACCTTTGTCCAAACTTCCCACAAATACTTCAAACTCCTTACGCTTACGTCTCTCGTGGAGAACATCGTGATGCTCTTCTTCTTCCACATCATTACTTTCTCCCTGCTTGATTTCTTCATCAGCATGTCCATCATCATCATCTCCACTCTCACGCTCCTCTGGCCCATCTTCAATCCCGTCTGCAAACTCACCTACTTCGTCCTCAACCTCAGTCTCCTCCTCCAATTCATCGTCCTCCTCATTTACCATTTCCTGGTCGTCCTGTTCCAATTCTCTCTCTTCAAACTCCTCCCCATCATAGTCTTCAGGCTCATAATCTGGTTCATTGTCATCTAAATCCAATCTTTCATCTTTTCCGAAATCATCCACAGAATCCTTTACCTCTGTCTCCTCTGCGAGTAAAAGCGAGTAAAACATCTAGACTATTCGAAGTAGCCTAAAGTGTGTTCAGAGACAACAATCCCAGAAGACACGTCTATCTTCCACATAATTTCTAACAGTCAACCTTAATCTCATCATCCAAATCAAATCCAAATATTCTATGGTCAGATATGTCGGAAGTCAAGTCACAAACTTTCGTCAAAGGGAAACTTCAATCCGACACGATAACGAATACAATACTAAACCTAACTAGATGATGTGAAACAAGATTCAAAATAACGTAATTAAACAAAGCTCGAAAAAACTTACTTCTCGACAGACCAACGCTTTCTAGATTCGCTGCAGCTTCGGAATCATCAAACGAATCCGATGGCTTCAGCCCATCTATTGGATTCTCTTCCTCACTAGATTTACCTACCTCCGGTGTCTCCTCCTTCGCTTCCACTGCATCGGAGCCAGATAGCTCTCCGATATTAACAATTTCTTCATGGGAAGATTCCACAGACGCATTCTGCGCCTTGAGTGCCGATCTTGTAAGCCTACCGCCTCGTTTCGCGGCGCCTCCTCTCTTCACAACCTTTGGTGGCATCGGTTTCCTAATCTTTTACTAACCTATTGAAATCAACCAAAATCGAAGATCAAATACCAGAGATAAGCCACAGAATTATCGGGATCGAAGAACCCTAGCTCAACGGATCAACAATGGTATTGAAATCGAGAAAGAGAAGAAACCCTAATTAACGGAGAGATGATAGCCAGAGCTTGTTGGACTAGAAATAAATAAAATATAAAATTAAGATATCCGATTAAAAATAAGAAAACAAAAGACGTGGCGATCAAGCTTATAATCCGAATGTTGTAATTGTAAACTTGTAAACAGAAACGGAAGGAAATATGGGCTCAAGGCCCAACTAAAGATTTTAAATCTAATTGGGCTTTTTGCTTGTATTGACCTATCAAGTGTTCGTTCTAATCTGGTTTTCATTGAGTTCCGGTTCGGATTCAACCAATATTGTTTTCAGATAATAGAAAAAAAATGAGAGTCACATCATCATTTTTGAATTAATATAGAGAATTAAATTGAAAGTAAATATATATTCATCATAAGCCTAATGAATTTTCAATAAATAATAAATTAACGTTAAACTAAATAGGATTAAAAATTAAATATTAAAAAATACAATTGATATGAATGTGTATATTAATTGCAGTTCTAAAAATCATACAATGATACGCAAGATTATGAATTTGTTATGAATTAACAAGATAAAATCTATATAGAATATGAACTTTTTTCTATTTTACTCATAAGCGTAGAGGGATAAATAAGAAATTATAATTTTTTAATCTAATTAATTGGATAAAAATATAAAATCATCATAATCTAAAATTATTTAGTAATGGTTAAAGTTTGTCAATATCCTATCAACATACTATTCTCCAGTGTTTCAAAATCAAACTACATCAAACCATATCTACCATATGAAACATAAAGTATTTATGACACATAATCTTTTTCGGCATCTATCACTAAACAGCTTAGATTTCTTACAAAAATTGAAAACACATTTTATGATGCTTTTATCTACATATGAACTTAAAGACAAATGATATACATGTTAAATTAAAAATGATGAAAAATATATCAAACAGACTCTAAAAAATGCACATAAGTTCTATGAATCATTGTAGAACAAAAAACATGAGAGCGACAACATTATTGTTAAAATATAAAGAATCTAATTAGTATTAAATATATAAATCATAAAGTCTAATGAATTGCCAATAAATATTAAACTAATTTTAAATCATTATATTAAAAAATAATGGAAAAAATACATATAATCGAATTAATATGCAAAGCTTCATATATATAAATTAACAAAAAAAAAACTTCATATATATATATATCTATATATATAACTGAAGTATAATCGAAGTAGAATATGGTTTCTTTTTTCCAACTTTACATATTCAATGAACAAGAACAATGCAAAACTATAGTTCTATAATTGAATCAATATGATAAAAATATAAAATCATCATGATCTAAGCACATTAAATTTTGAAATTGCATTTTGTGCGGTGGTTAAAAAATGAAGAGTCCTCAGAATTGAAAAACTGAACTCAAACTAAAAAGAGATTTATATATGATTTATGATTTGTGAGTTTATGATTATAATATTTTAAATTAATAAATAATACAAAAATAAAATAAAATACAACAATATATAATATTAATTAATAGATTAATCATAAAACAATAAAATATTATATTCAATTATTGAAATAAAAACAGCTAGAAAACATAATAACAGTAAAACATCATCATTTTTTATTAATTACTTAAAAATATATAAGTCGAGTTATTCAAAATCTTATAATAAAAATGTACATATAATGATCATAATGACTTAAACAAAAAAATAGTAAAGATTGAGTCATTGACCATAAATCATATAAATCTGTTTAACCGGATATCGATACACAAGTATATAATTTATAATCATAAAGAAAAATATTAATATGTTGAGGCAGTTCTGCAATCCTATGAAACCCAATTTCATTCTCAACCAATTTAATCATTCGACATCAAAGCTCTTTGGTTTCACTACCAACAGCACTCGGTTTTTTTCATTAAAATGCTAGTATTTAAGTATTAAAAAGAATCAAATTTTACCAAGATACAATTCATATACCTGTCTCCATATCTTTAGTTTAGAGCCATACCACAATAAACTGCAATCTATCATAGTATACGTAGAGCTCATTGTTTATAACACATACTTTTTTTTCACCATCTATTATTAGGAACCTCAAATTACTTATAAAAATTGTGTATAATATTGTAAGAAAACATGTATCTATCTGCATATGAAGCTAAAGCGCAAACCTTCGTGTTAAATGAAACATCTTTCTCACTCGTCCACATTCTCCCTCTTACCTAGGAATCGACGTCCAAATTAACATTTTTAACTCAAATTAATGCTTTTACTCTAATTTCGTTGCTTGGATAGCTTTCAATCTCATAGATTTTACTGCAGACTAGTACAATGCTATTATAACTGTAGCTTCACTAGCAAACTAGGTCTTCTAGGAAACTCTCCATTTTGGGTGTCAAAGATATAGAATTTTGATGAGAGTGTATAAAATCCAAAAATAATAAAAATTTCTGGCAGTGATGAAAAAAAGTAATCATACTCGAGAGGAAAGGAAATATTAATGGAAACAAAGAGATACTGAGAGGTTGATTGGTACAAACTTTTGTTGAGTGTAATGCTCTTTAAAAAGTTAATTATGTTTTATTTACTAAGTATTAAATAGAGCATAATGCTCTTCAAATGTTTCATAATTAAATGCTCCTATATAGAGTTTTTTTATAGACCTTGACCGATAACACATATATTATAGAGCATAATGCTCATTTAATACTCTATTAATAAAACATGATTGATAGTTAGGCGAGCATTAAATTCTCTAAATGCAATATACCTCAATGCTCCTAAATAGAGTTTTTCCTAACCATAGAACATTAAACATTAATACTCTTTTTAATTAAATAGTTTAAGTTTATATTTTGTAGATAAAGTTAAAATAAATTATGATGTCTAATTTTATAATTTGAAATGTAATTACTCACCACTATTCTAATCATACATAATATAATCTTAGGACTTGATTAGTAGATCATAATAAAGTTTAATGCGTATGCTCTATAATATTATAGTTTTATGCTTTACCAATCAATGTCAAAGCATGGAGCATTAAAGATTATTAGAAATATTATTCTATCCTTATTATTAATATGATTCATATTCTGTAGATTATTTTAAAAAAATTGTTATGTCTAATTTTGTAATTTTAATAGTAAATATTCATTACGTTTCTAATCACATATCATAAACTAGTTTATAGTCTTTTTTTTATGCTTATGCTCCTTAGCATAAAGTGTATGCCCATTACTGTTACATACTTATGCTTTACCACTCAAGCCTAAGTTGTATTGTTGTTAATCTTTGGAAAGTGAACCAGCAAAGAGTAATGGGTTATCTAGACATGTCCAAGA
This sequence comes from Lepidium aucheri, assembly GCA_900406435.1. Lineage (NCBI taxonomy): Eukaryota > Viridiplantae > Streptophyta > Magnoliopsida > Brassicales > Brassicaceae > Lepidium > Lepidium aucheri. The sequence goes on along the minus strand of OVBA01000057.1, from coordinate 63,864 downwards.
AGCATATTTATATATAAGAACATCATTTTTGGGTAAAGACTGTGTTTTGACAAATTGATGAATCATTTCTGATTCAAGTAAATTTGGTTTAAATTAGTTTATATCTAAGAACGTTGTTCGTTTACACAGATGGAAACTTAGCTTATAACTCAGTTAACACAACCTTAACTGCAAGATCAAACTCTTATAACGGATCATACAGAACTGCAGATTATGATCCACAGTCGTTCATAAACTGCAGAATATAAGGAAACAATAAAAAGATTTAAAACAAAGCAAAGCCAGAGGATTGAGTAAACCACTCAAAGAACATGACAGAAACCAATCTTTCTCTTTGGTATCTTTGACGGAGGTTGTAAAACTACTTTAATGGCTGCATCAAACACGCTTTTTACATTCTGCAAAAGATCATCATAATCATCACAAGTTAGCAGATTAAGCTGCAAAAGATTTGATCAAAGTGTAAAATGAAATTCAAGCATTAACCACAAGTTACCAGTTGTGTTTTTGAGCTACACTCTATATATGCTAAGGCTCCAATCTCCTTTCTAAGCTCTTGACCCTAAAAAATAAACAATATTGAGGTTATAGAAGAGCTTAATTCTCAACATGGTTCTTGTTCATACATATAGAGAAGAGTCTCATAAGGAAACATACTTGTTCTGTGGAGATTGTGCAAGCACCTGGATAATCTATTGGGAACTGCTTGTCCTCTCTAAGATCTGCAAGACCAAGAAATTCAACACTACATTACATGACTTACACTTGTAAATGTGTAATCCCTAACACTCAAGACATATTGAATATCAGAGATTGGTTTGTTTCTTCAACCTAATTTAGTTCCCACTAAAACAATAGGCACATTTGGAGCATAATGTCTCAGCTCAGGAACCCACTGCAAAAGAAAACCAATCCACAAGTCCATGAGATGGTGTGGTAAAGTTACATTGAAAGGAAAAGGAAGATAGTGTTAAAACCTTTTTAGCAATATTCTCAAAGCTAGGCTTGCTAATAAGTGAGAAGGCAAGAATAAAAACATCTGCTTGTCTGTAACTCAATGGCCTAAGTCTATTATAATCTTCTTGACCTGTAAAACCCAAAAGATATACCACAAAACTCATTACTAATCTGATTTTAGTGTCAAAAGATTAGACCTTGACACTAAATCTAAAGACACATTAATCAAAAGTCTTCTTTACCAGCAGTATCCCAGAGACCCAGATTGACAGTTTTGCCATCAACTACAACATTTGCACTGAAATTGTCGAATACTGTTGGAACATAATCCTGTAATAACAAGATCAACAGTCACAAAAACTCTCAAAAGCCATCAAAAAGCAAACCAAGACAGAGACAGAAAGAAGATGAATATATACAGTGGGAAAAGTGTTGCTTGTATAGGAGATAAGAAGACAAGTTTTGCCCACAGCTCCATCACCAACAGTAACACACTTTATAAACTTTGTAGCTGTTGTAGTTGATGTTGTTGCTGCAGCCACTGAAGCTGACATTGATTGAGAAAACTCTCTGTTTTTTTTTTCCTCTTACCCTTTCTTTGTGTGAGTTTCTGGTTTAAGTGAAGAAGGAGAATGGGAATTGAAAGGAAAAAGCTGCAAGATTTTTGAGAGTGTGGAAAAAGAGGAGTCAACTTTAATTTGAGCTGTGAGAGAGGCAAAAGGAGTCTATTTTTAATACGGTAAGTTTTTTTTTTCTCTATTTTTGTATGTTTTTTATTTCATCTTTGGTCCAAAAAATCTTATGTACCCTTTTCTTCAAGATTACTTCAAAACAAATTAAAATCAAAGGTCCAATATATTCCACTAAAATAGATACTACAATAAAATGCAACCAATAAATATTTAGCACAAAATAGTTATTTTTTAACAATTTAAGTAAGGAAACTTATAAAATGCATTCTTCCGTTTTCTCCATTCGAATTTGACTTATGAAAGTCTTGTTTACTCTATATGATATTGTTATGGATGGGGATGAAATTTAGACTTTATATATTTAGTTATTGTAAAAGAAAGTGTTTTAGAATTAAAGTTTGAGACATATGGATCAACCACCAAACACATAATCATTAACAATAAGCAAAGGCAAGTCAATTATTACAATCTAGTTGATACAAAAATAAAGAAATATTTAGACTTTATGATTCCTTTATTCCTAAGATATAATATAGAATCATATCTAACTCATACATATTAAAAACTAGTCCTTGCATTTAATGTTACAGTGACTTCTATTTATAATTTACGAACACTATTACTAAATTATACAATATGAAATAAATTAAAAAACCAATAAAATTTAATTAAACTAAACGAATTTATGGTTTTTGGTGTAAATTTGAAAATTGAGACTATCCAAACCAAACTATTGTATAGTTTAAATATGGTAGAAATTTTTTATAAATCGAAAAATCAAAAAATCAAAAAGACCAAATCAAAACCGAACCGAAATTGGGATAGAACACATCACAAGCCTCAATAAAAGTGGTTCTTTCCATATGAAAATCTTGTTCTACACAAAGGTAAATATTACTCACTCTCATCAGCCCAATAAAGGCCCATTTGTAAATAGAATAAACAAAAATAATGAAAAATGATAAAATCAAAGAAAAGAAAACAAACAGTAGAGAATGAGGAAAACCACAGGGAAAAGCAGAGCACTCATTATTCTTTCTTCTACTCTCTGATCGAATTATCAACAAAAATTAGTTCTTTTTAAAAAACCCTAGATTTCTCCGCCTCTATCCTTGTTCTGATGATAAGAAAGTCGAAGACTTTAGGAATTTGAAGCCTAAAGGTTTGGATTTTTTCCTGGGGAATCGAATCGAGTTATGTACAAAGGTCGTACTGGAGGAATAATGGGTGGTGGTGGATCATCGAGATCGGAGATCCTTGGTGGAGCTATTGATCGAAAACGAATCAATGATGCTTTAGATCAACATCTCAAAAAAACTTCACCTTCAACATCTAGGGTTTTCACTTCTAAAGACAAAGATTTTTTTCCTTCAACTTCAACTGCTAAATCTCAGCTTAATTCTCGCTCACCCGATGGTTAGATTTCTTAAATCTTAGTCAATTTTGTGTGGTTTAGATTTCTGATTTGGGGGTATAGTTTTGATTTTGATTTTGTTTTATTTGCAGTTGAATCTGAAACGGATAGTGAAGGATCGGATGTGAGTGGTTCAGAAGGTGATGATACTTCGTGGATCTCGTGGTTTTGTAATTTGAGAGGGAATGAGTTTTTCTGTGAAGTAGATGAAGATTATATACAAGATGATTTCAATCTTTGTGGATTGAGTGGTCAAGTTCCTTACTATGATTATGCACTTGATCTCATTTTAGATGTTGAATCATCAAACGGTAAGTGAATGATTCTTTTTATGTAGTGAGGTTTACTTTCTCTGATCTTTTGTGTGTAATTTAGGTTGAATTTGATCAAATTAGGTGATATGTTTACTGAAGAACAAAATGAGATGGTGGAATCAGCTGCTGAGATGTTATATGGTCTTATTCATGTTCGTTATATACTCACAACTAAAGGAATGGCTGCTATGGTAATAAGATGAGTTCTTTTGTTTCCATGATTCCACCTTTGTTGCGGATTGGTTTTTATGATGACATCATTTGCTGAATCTCTTTTGTAGATGGAGAAATATAAGAACTATGATTTTGGAAGATGCCCAAGAGTTTTCTGCTGTGGGCAATCTTGCCTTCCTGTTGGACAATCTGATATCCCGAGGTCGAGCACGGTGAAGATATACTGCCCAAAATGCGAAGACATCTATTACCCGCGATCTAAATACCAAGGCAGTATCCTTTTTTCCTTTGTTCAAAGAGTCTTTATCTCATTATAGCATAACCTGATGCATTCATCTGTTTGGTTAAACATTGTTTGCTTGCATAACTTGTTGGAAGACAAGAGTGTTGTCCACTTATCTCAGTGTGTGATTCCTTAATGTCTATTGCAGACATTGATGGAGCTTACTTTGGAACTACCTTCCCGCATTTGTTTCTCATGGCTTATGGGAACATGAAACCGCAGAAGCCGACTCAAAACTATGTTCCTAAAATCTTTGGTTTTAAGGTACACAACAAGCAATGATACTCTCTTCTCTCACCAGTCCAATGATTGAATACAATCTCGGTGGCTCAACCATCCTTCTTGTGAGTCGACACTGCGTTTGGAGGATGAGAAGAGCTAATGAAAAAGAAAATGATCGACACTTGGAGTGAGTTTTCACAATGTAACCTCTTGGAAGTTCTAATTAAAATCATCTCTATAAAACCGTTCTTTGGTGGGTACATGGGTCTCTTAGAGAATTCTTTACCTGTGAGTAATCAATTAAAATCATTTACCAAATGATTGGATTTTGCTTAACTGTTGTCTATAATTGATGAGAATTTTATCTGTATTTTGCTACTTATCTTTGAGTTTCTTGTGTTACACGAGATTAAGATGTTGCCTACGTTAAGACATTGATAAGCTACACTGTTTTAGTTCCCCTCAGTACACTTCTGATCAAACACATGGATTCGAAATTGCCATTAGAGACTTGTTTAAATTCTCGAATCATGATCATGAATCCATGGAAATAGCTTTAGAATGAAGTTAAGAATAGAAACACAAGACTTTAACATCAATAAACTGATCTTCACCATCATTTTTTTGTCAATTGTTAGAATTTAAACGCTTACATTTCTCAGTCCCTAAAGAACACGTAAATGTAAATACAATATGCGTGACTAGTGACGAAGAACAACAAGAACCCCATGACTGTTACAAATATCTGATGACCTGATTAGTTCTGATAAGAGGGAAAGTGTCAATGTCTCATACAAATGGGCTTATATAAAGGCCCATTTTAGGCCCAATTGAGGCCTAATAAGAGCTGTCACTTTTGTACAATTTTGCAAGAATCGCCGACGCTCTTAGTCATTACTGCAGATGCATAATTCAATCGCCTATGCTTTAATACATTTGTGTTTGGAATTTGTAAACGACTGTGAATAAAGACAAATTTTCCATATCACCTGGAACTAAGTGAGACTTAAACATAAAAGCCCGAGATCTTGAACAAGTAACAACACCAGAATGAATAAATTATGTCGATTTATTAGATAAAAGAAATTGAATTTATAGAACATTTATGCTCTGTTTCTTGAGGAACACTAGACAAAATTTTAACCCTCAGGAAACAAAAACCATCACACAAACCCAAAACAATGGCATCTTTCTTCTCTCTCTCACACTCCCAAAAGCCAAATCTCCACATTCATTTACATAAAAGCAGATCTACAACTTCTCAGATTCCGATATCGGAATTCGAAAATCCAGAACTTCCCCTTTTCAATCTCCGATCCAGAAAAAGATAATAAGAAACAGAGCAGGTTATTATAATTTTGGGGTTTTTGAAGGATAGGTTTTTAGACAAAAAGGGTATATTTATACGAAACTATTTGCTTGTTTTGTTTTTTGTTTGGTAATAAAACTTCTACTAAGCCACCACCAAAGTTCCTGTCCGTACGGTTTTTCCGGCAGCAGATTCTTTAGTTTCGTTAGATTTTTTCCGGAGAGATTTTGAAGAAGTTTTCCAACGTTTCTCTTGAGCTTCATCAGATTCAATCTGTTCTTCTCTACACTCTTTGCTACAAAACGCTTTATCTCCTCTGTAAATTAGACCAAAAAAAACAATCAAAATCAGAACAATTTAACAACTTTCAGAACTCCCAGATCCAGTTTTGTATTATTGAATCGAATCATTACCTGTACATGAAGATATCTGCGTTAAGACCAAGATGTTTACGACAAAGAGAACATGATTGCAAAAAGTGTGGCTCTTCACAACCAAAAAAACCAGAGTAATATGAAGCCATTTGTGCTTAATTACTGATCTTAGAAAACAAAAGCTTAAGCAGAAACAATCAATTCGAGAAGAAGGAGGAGAAGGCGGAAGAAGCAGGTTGATTTGGTGGTTGTTTATAAAGCCAGCTAGGGGACTTTCTGGTTGACTTGAGTGAATCACCTGTATCACGGACCACTTTAGTTACTGTACACTACAATAAATCTTCACCGTTCATTTAATAAGGAATCTCCATCTCGAAAGATCTATTCGTTAATGCTCAATAATTCATTACTTTTTTATTTTATTATTGTCTTTTTGTTTGGTAAAATTCTCTTTTTGATTATTGTACTTATTAAAGTTAAAATACAGTGAATCAAACTCTTTGTCCGTACCAGCTAAATTCTTTCGAGAAAATTTTAACATTGTTTGTCGAAAAATATACTGACTCCGTTTTATAATATTTTAGGTTTGTTTTTTGTTTCAAAATAAGTATTATTCTATATTTCTAATATAACGTTTAACATAAATATAGTCTACTTTAACTATAAATATAAATAAATTTTTAGAATATAATAAGTTTTTTATATATTTCTTTAATTTATATGCAAAATATTAAAATGACATTGAATATGAAACGGAATGAATATAAATTTATTTTTTATTTTTTGTATTTATAATAATTTAAGTGGATCTCGTTGGACGATGGGATATAAGAAGACAAGTCTTGTGTTTAGTAAGATTCGTTGGCCACAATAACATGCATAGAGCATGATTGATGGACTTTTTCCAAAAACATTTAATGAAAGTTTCTATTATTTTATTTTTTCTTTGATATTTTTTACTTCAATAATTTTTATTTTATTATTTTCACATTTGTACTTTCTGCTTTCTTAGGATTCATTTCGCCTGGACAATGTTTCAATCCATTTGTGTAATTAATAATCACTTTACTTGTACTTATATGTATTTCATTAATTTCTTATACAGTAACATTTTTTATTATTATTACTATAGTGAAGTTATTCGTATTTTAAAACAAGAGAAAATTATCTTCCTACACGTGTATGTTTAAAGTAAAACATCAGAAATTATATTATTTTTATTTTATATAGAATTCCAGAATTTGTTAATAGTCATATGAAAAATAGAATCAGGTACCGACTTGAAATTACACATTAGATTCAGTTTATAAATTTCAACTATATGTGAATTTAATATTTTAAAATTAGACGAAACAAAAGACTTTTGACTTTATATAATGAAAAGAAAGAAACTTTAATTATTTTATGTTAATTAAATAAGATCACGTCAAGAAACTGAATGTATCTGAGTAAGCAATGACTCACATTACGAACGGCAAACCAATAATGAACATTAAAAATATAAACAAAATAAACACCTTTCACTATTATAAATAAAAAAGTGTATTAATACATACAAGAATAAGAGGTGTTTTGTGATCAATTATAATAAAATTCCAAAAAAGAAAGAAAAAAACATAATTGGTTAGGACCACACAACTTGTTATGTGTCTATACAACAAGGAGTCGAGTGGGAAAAAATGGAACCCACAAGACAAGAGTTTGGGAATATCAAACTAGGAGCTGAGTAGACAATTTTTATTTTCATTTTTTAATGAATTAGTAGTAATAATAAAACCGAATCAGCTCGACCCAAACTATAAAAGATGAATTGAATTCAACAAAATATTTAAACAGATTTTTAGTTAATATATCCAAAAAAAGTTATATTCGAATGCGAATTAAAACTAAATAAAAAACTTATAAGTAACTAATATATTTGATTAAATTTTGACTTCTTAAATCTTTACTAACTACAGAAATTTAAGAAAATTTGGTTAAAATATCGGAATCTGAATCTTATTCATTCTCAAAGCAAATTTTACTTGAAAATGTATTAGAATGCTTTTTTAATATTGAACCACAATTGACCGGATTAATAATCAAATTTATATATAATGTAGGGAGTAAAATTTGATATCTATATATGTAAGTAGGTATGCTTTTAGTAAATTTATTATCTGTCACTAAAATATTGGTTCAATTGACCGGATTAATAATCAAATTTATATATAATGTAGGGAGTAAAATTTGATATCTATATATGTAAGTAGGTATGCTTTTAGTAAATTTATTATCTGTCACTAAAATATTGGTTCAATTGACCGGATTAATAATCAAATTTATATATAATGTAGGGAGTAAAATTTGATATCTATATATGTAAGTAGGTATGCTTTTAGTAAATTTATTATCTGTCACTAAAATATTGGTTCAATTGACCGGATTAATAATCAAATTTATATATAATGTAGGGAGTAAAATTTGATATCTATATATGTAAGTAGGTATGCTTTTAGTAAATTTATTATCTGTCACTAAAATATTTAGGTCAAACAAATTTTTTTGATTATTTTTCAATAAATTTGAATTTTATAGAACCAAACTTTTGAAAATTTTTCTAAATCCGAACGGGTACCCGAATGCTTAGGGTTAATCAAACAAAAAGCTGAATAGACTAAAGAAAAAAATATATTTTTTTAAAAAATGAATAATTACTAATGGGACCCACAATCACCTCTCTTTAGGCCCAATAATCAACGTCCTTGTCTCTAGGGCCCATGACAGCTGTCCTTGTTCCCCGTTTTGCCTTACCTATTTTATTTTCCAACACGTGCGGTGATCTCCGCTCGTGCGCCAGCTCAGCTCTACGTGGCGGTTAACTGAAGCTGTTACGGTTGCATGGAAGTCGAAATCTGATGGTTTTCTAATCGACGGTCGAGATTTAATCTAAAAGATTCGTCGGTAGTGACAGAGAATTAGTTTTTAAATTAATAGTAGCCGTTGATCAATTTTAGATTGTCTAGCTCTAGACTCAAGCCACTAGCTTCTTTCTTTTGGGCGGTTACTAAAGGTAGGTAGTAGTAGGACATTTAAATACATCGAAAAACCAATTTCATTTATTTCTAATTTAACCGGTTTGTACCGAGATTTATTAGCAAGTACCGGTTATTGCCACCATGTGATACATTAAACCAATTAGCTAGTGTCATGTGTACAACTCCACGTACTACCTTTTAAAAATGGGCTGTCCTTGGGCCTTTCAGGCCCATATTAATGGGTTTTGTAGTAAACGGTCCTTATCGAGTCTATTCGGAGACGAGATGAATCGCCGGAAGAACGGTGACCGGCAGCTTCTCTTATGGTTCTTCGCCGTGGCAACCACCGTGAAACTCCTTCTCATTCCGTCGTACAGAAGCACTGATTTCGAGGTTCACCGTAACTGGCTTGCTATTACACACTCTCTCCCTCTTTCGAAATGGTACTTCGACGAGACTAGCTCATGGACACTCGATTATCCGCCATTTTTCGCCTACTTCGAACGCTTCCTCTCGATTTTCGCGGGTCTTGTAGATCCCAGAATCGTAGATCTTAAATCAGGACTCAATTACAGCGTCGATTCTGTCATTTACTTCCAACGAATCAGTGTGATCGTCTCGGATCTATGTCTTCTTTATGGTGTTTACAGATTGACTAAAAAATTGGAACCGATAAAGCAAAATCTGATCTGCGCATTGGTGATTTGGTCTCCGGGATTATTGATTGTAGATCACATTCATTTTCAGTATAATGGATTTCTATTGGGTTGGTTATTGCTTTCAATTTCGTTTATGCAAGAAGACAGAGATCTATTGGGAGGGTTTTTATTCGCCGTTCTTCTATGCTTTAAGCATTTGTTTGCCGTTGCTGCTCCGGTTTACTTCGTTTATCTTCTTAGGCATTATTGTTGGTTGGATTTAGCTACTGGTTTCCGACGGCTTGTAACTATTGGTGCTGTTGTTGTGGCGGTTTTTGCTGCCGCTTATGGACCTTTTATCTACCATGGACAGGTTAGTTTAGTTCTTCTTTCTTTGATAGACCAAAGTTTTGTTCTTTCTCATGATGTGTTATCTACAATGTTGGAAAATATAGCCAAATTCTCTAGAGTTCGACTTGAAGATTCTATTGTTCTTGATGAATATAGGAGATCATAAGTCATTTTTTACTGTTTAATTTAGGCACAGGGTTAGATTTTGTTGAAAATTTGGAGTTGGAGATTGTGAAACTACTGTCTTAGACACCTCTGTTCCTTAGAGATCTCATGAGTGATTTGTCCTGTTCGCGGAGAAAGCCAATGCGGATGTTTGAATCAATGGGAATCTAAGCTAGTTGAATAAGTGAACCCATGTAAATCAAGTCAAACCTTTTCTAGAATAGTTTTGTCGAGAAATTATCTTGTTTTTCCTCATTGTATTGCAGATACAGCAAGTCATTAGCCGAATGTTCCCTTTCGGGAGAGGATTGTGCCATGCTTACTGGGCACCTAATTTTTGGGTTCTCTATATAATCATTGACAAAGGGCTTGCCTTTTCTCTGAGAAGGCTTGGATTCGAAGTTCAGGTTCCTTCCGCCTCTTTCACTGGTGGATTAGTTGGTGACTCTTCACCTTTTGCAGTTCTCCCTCAGGTACTACTACTCTGTCATCAGACATTTGTTTGTCTACCTGTCATATCTCATGATCGCTCAATCTTATTTATGTGCTGTAACTGAGGATCTCATAATGACAGATCACACCATTGATAACATTTGCAATTGTATTACTTGCTGTAACTCCATGTCTCCTGAAAGCCTGGCGAAAACCACATCCTGGGCTTGTTGCTAGATGGATAGCTTATGCGTATACGTGCGGTTTTCTGTTTGGGTGGCACGTCCATGAAAAGGCATCCCTTCACTTCACCATTCCACTTGCAATTGTTGCAGTGCAGAGTCTAGAAGATGCTAAACATTATTTTCTGGTTTCCATAGGTGCATACTATTTTAACCAGACTCAACTTTGCAGATACTCTATTGTTCCACGCACTAATCTGTATTTTCTCCTGCAGTTTCTTGTTATTCGCTCTTTCCACTCTTATATGAGCCGCAGGAATACCTGATTAAGGTTCTATTGCTGTTATTGCACTCCATGGTAATGTGGCTCGGCTTTGCAGCTCAATACGCAGACAATAAGGCTCAGAAGAAGCAGAGTGGTGAAATCAAGAGCAAGTTTAAGATTGGATGTTTTGAGAAGACCTATCTAATGGGTTTGGTTATACTAGAGATGGTGTCTCAATTCTTACATCCTTATTTTCTAGGTGATAAATTACCATTTTTGCCTTTAATGTTGATCTCAACATATTGTACCGTTGGTATTATGTACTCATGGATTTGGCAGCTCCGGAGGATTCTGACATGACTTATATATTCTTGTTTTAGTGACTTGAAGTATTTCATTCCAATAAACCTAAAAGCTTTTACATCAGTTCGGCTTCAGGACATAATTGGTCTGATCTGTTACGTATACAGATGACATTCTCGTACTCTTCTAAGAGAAAGACAATTGGGTCTTAGTGATTAAATGGGCCGTAATATTGGCCCAACTTCAAACATAAGAAGAGCTAACGAGAAATCTAGGACTGAAGATCTGCTGCTTCTTCTGCAAAAGCTTATCTCGCCATGGCTTCAAGTTCAGAGGAAGACGATGAAGTCTCTTCCGAGAGATGCGGAAGCTACAGTCCCAGCGCCGACATTAGTGAGTCCGAAAGTTCCTGTAGCTTCTCTTGCCGCCAGGGAGCTTCTACCTCCTTAACATCCTCTCCTCGAGTCCATAGCAGAGGATTTCACTTCCTGGCTACAGTTATGCTTCCGGTGGTTGGTGGGAAAGATTTGGTCTGGGATGATAAGTCAGAAAAACAGGATAACGACTTTTCCGGTAAACATATATGCATACACATTCCAAAATTCAACAACATTGAGAATTTCCAAAGTTATAAATAAATTTTTGGGATTTCATTTTCATGGAGATAGAAGTTGAGATGATGAAGGAGAGATTCGCTAAGCTACTTCTCGGAGAAGATATGTCAGGAGGAGGCAAAGGGGTTTGTACGGCGCTTGCAATCTCCAATGCCATCACCAATCTCTCTGGTAAAACCATTCTTCCATCTCGAATCTTTTGTGTGTGTGTGTGTGTGTTGTCGGTAGTTTATAATGTGGCAATTGTCCTCCACTGGAATTACAGCGACTGTGTTTGGAGAGCTATGGAGGCTTGAGCCTCTTGCTCCGCAGAAGAAGGCCATGTGGCGTAGAGAACTAGAATGGCTACTCTGTGTCAGTGATTCTATTGTTGAGCTCATTCCTTCCATTCAGCAGTTCCCCGGAGGTGGAACATATGAGATCATGGAGACACGTCCACGTTCTGATTTATATGCCAATCTCCCTGCGCTGAAGAAGCTGGATGCAATGTTGATCGATATGCTTGACACTTTCCAAGACACTGAGTTCTGGTATACTGATCGCGGGATTGTTCTAGGAGAATGTGAAAAGGATTCTTACAGTTCTCCATCTTCCGTTAGGCAGGAGGAAAAGTGGTGGCTGCCTTGCCCTAAGGTTCCGTCTAATGGTTTGTCTGAGGAGACAAGAAAGAAACTTCAGCAGTGTCGAGAATTTGTTAACCAGATTCTCAAGGCTGCATTGGCAATCAACAGCGGTGTGCTCGCCGAGATGGAGATTCCTGACCCTTACTTGGAGACATTGCCCAAGGTATGCACTCTTGATGGTTGAGCTTTGTAATTGGTGTAGCTTCCATTAGCTACTCTGTTGAGCTTCGCTTTAAAACTTGGTGCAGAGTGGGAAGGAATGTCTTGGAGAGATCGTCTACCAGCACTTAACAGCAAACAAGTTCTCACCCGAATATCTCCTTGACTGTCTTGATCTCTCATCCGAACATCAGACTCTTGAAATCGCCAATCGGATAGAGGCTGCCATGCACGTATGGAGACAGAAGAACAGGAGGAGGCATAAGAAGCAGGCGAAACTAAAGCTGTCTACATGGGGCGGCAAGGTTAAAGGCCTTGTAAATGACACCGAAAGAAATGATTTTCTGGTGCAGAGGGCTGAGACACTCTTGCAGAGTTTGAAGATCCGTTTCCCGGGTCTTCCCCAAACAACACTGGACATGAACAAGATTCAGTACAACAAGGTATTATTAAATGAGTGGTGAGGGGTTATATGCTGGTAACATGAAGTAATGCTGAGATAATATCTTTGCAGGATGTAGGGCAATCAATCCTGGAGAGTTACTCGAGGGTAATGGAGAGCATGGCCTTCAACATCACAGCAAGAATAGATGATGTGCTTTATGTTGATGATGCCACGAGAAGAAGATCAGTGTCAGCCACGGAATTGCATTCAGTATTTAACATCAGTGGTCAGAAACCATTGTCAGTGCAAAGCTCGCCCTACGGTTCCCCATTTGCAACGCCTTCCCTAAGTGTAGCATCGAGGAGCCCGAGGAGAGCACCACCGCTGTATTCAGTGAAGAGGAATGAGAAGAGTGAAAGAGAGAAAGCCTGGTCCTATGCCGGGTATCTGAGTTCAAGAAGTGTAACGGGAGTGACACCGGAAAGAGATTGAAAGTTGAAAATAGATGTATGTAAATTCGAATGCTTGTAGACGTAGATGTTTGTTGTATTGTGTGGGGGAGGATGAGTATGTTAATAGCAAAACAATACTAAATCTAAATCTGTCTGTGTCTCTCATGTGCTTCCTAAGTTTATATTCCCACTCTTGAGATTTGTAGCAACATGAGTTATAGATTCTTATTTCACTGACTTGAGGTATTTGGTTCTAATACTGTTAAGAATCTCAATAAACCTGAAATTTCTTACATCGGTTCGGCTTCAGGACTAACTGGTCTGATCTGTTATGTACAAAGGGACATTCACGTATTTTAATTTCTTAAGATAAAGATAATTGGGCCTTATTGATAAGATGGGCCGTAATATCGGCCCAATTTTAAACATAAGAAAAACCAACGAAAATTCTCGAACTTAGTCGCGATTGAGGATCTGCTTCTGCTTCTGCTTCTGCAAAACCTTATCTCGCCATGGCTTCCACTTCCACTTTCGTCTCTCTACCTAAACCCTTCTTCGCTTTCTCAGTCAACACTCCCACTATTCCTTTAGCTAACCATAAGCTTCTCGGTACTAATCAAATCTGAAACTTATTTTGTTTCTTCTCTTACGGATTTAAACTTTTCTTGTTAATGATTTGTTTCCTCGTTTATCTGTAGGAAGCCGAAGAGGCTGTCTTAGAATCAAAGCCATTTCCACTCAATGGGAACCGACAAAGGTATTTCCTTTCGTTATAAATTCATTTGAAAATTGTTTTTTTTTATTCTCTATTTGAAATTGGATGATTAATCTTGTGTTGAGATGATCAATTGCAGGTTGTTCCTCAGGCAGACAGAGTTCTTGTTCGTCTTGAAGAACTTCCAATGGTCAGTTTAGCTCCTTTATGGTCTGAAATGTCAATGATTTGTATGAAACAGTTAACTAGATGAATCATTAATAGAAATCAAACAAACAAACGGTAGTTGAATTCAATTGCTGAACACTTGTGGGCTCTTGTATTGTTTGTCTGCAGAAATCCTCAGGAGGAGTATTGTTGCCTAAAGCAGCTGTAAAGTTTGAGAGGTACCTAACAGGAGAGATTATCTCTGTTGGTTCTGAGGTTGGACAACAAGTTGGTCCTGGAAAGAAGGTAAAGGTTTTTCCTTAACTTCAATCATCCATTGTAACTACTGTGAATCTTCTCTTCATCTCTTCCTCCTTTGACTTTCACAGGTTCTGTTCTCTGACGTGAGTGCGTATGAGGTCAATTTGGGAACCGATGCTAGGCATTGCTTTTGTAAAGAGAGCGACTTGTTGGCCATTGTTGAGTGAAATCTTGTCCAAGAGTTGCTAAGAGTTGAAGATTTAATGATTTGAAGATTTTTGAAGTTTCCTGTAATTTTCAGTGAGCAATTGTTGTTTTCTGCCAATCTTACTATCAATTGAAATCGTTTTCATAGACTAAAGATTTCCAAGAGTAGCTCAAAAAGACTTGTTGCCATTTTTAGCATCTTGTGATACAAATGTTATAAGACATGTCCTAAAAAAGGAAGAGTAGATTTGATCAAAACTCATAAAGTCGCAGCTCGACCATGCCTTCTTTTCTCTTTGAAGAATACCAAGCCACGACTTTGCCAGACTCAAGAAGTCTCAATGAGTAATTCAAACTGTAAATTCGATCTTCCATTTGTGCTCCAAACTTTCCTACACCTACTTGAAACTGCGAGTCTACTTTGAAAACAATCGGACCTGCAACCTGCAAAAAAGTTGCATAAACATTGCTTTATAATTGGTTCTTTACATCAAACATTTAAACTTTCGATCTTTCGACAAAAGCCAATATATACCTGTTGCTGGAATATCAAGTTGAGTCTAGGAGACCACAATGTGTCATCTGAGTTGTTACTATCTGAAGATCTTTTAAGTGCATGGAAGATTCTACTAGCAAGGGCAGAAGCTGAGGATAAGTCAACACGAGCATCTATTCGTGTTAGATCATCATAACGCTTACTAAACCTCCCTCTTTGGAAAGTACAACAAGCAGAACCAAACACATCTGCGCTTATCGGACTCCGCTTCTTGCCATTAACCAACATGCCTCGGCCTGTAATCCAAGCTGCTAAGCTGCTACCTAGAGAGTGAACATTGAGAACTCATTGTCCAATTCAAGGTTAAAAAAATATGAGGAAAGAGCTCCTTTAGGCAAATGGGTTTGTTAAGTAAATACCTACTAGTCCTGAAATCGCTGCATGAGGCTCTTTTAGACGTAAATCGTAAGGCGGATACTTAGGTGTATTCTCGTCTTCTTTCTCTTGTGGCCTCCACAAGTCTCTGTTAGCCTTGTATGAAACTGCAGCCTTGGCGCATAAACCAGGCATCAAAGAAGTAGGAGCATCACCACCATTCTCAGCAGCAGCATTCACAGGCTGAGGATTACCCCTGCTACTGTGAATACCAAACCTGTACCGAAGCCCTGATTCTGGAATAGGGGATGAGACATCAACATTTAGTGATTCGGGAACATCCCAGAAACGTCCTTTATGGTCCAAAAACAGATCTGGCCAAGCTGCTTCCACAGTGAGATCATGTTGTTCAAGCTGCTCATTAGCTCAAACCAAACAAATCAGCAATGCAAAACTGGTTAAACATACAAAAAAAAAATCCATCACGGGTACAGTACAGATGCATACCGGATGAACAAACATCAACTTCTTTCGGAGTCCGTTTTTATCGCCAAGGCGTTCAGCACTAAGCAAGAGAGAAGAAGAATTGCCTAAAGCAATCTGAGTCCATAAACCAATAGAGTAAAGAGATTTGTCTACAATGTGTTTTGCACTATCTTTGAATACTCGAAGACGCCATTTTTCTGATTTCTTAAAATCTGCTTTGATATCAGCAAAGAGCTTCTTTGGTCTGAACTGCCCAACCAATCCTACCCACCTGAGAAAAAAAAAGCCAAACAAACCAAATCACCTGAGTGAATGTAGATTTTCTCTTCCAAAAGTTTGATTCTTGTTTTTAAATTATCAGCAAAAACCTTAAGCATCACTCAGTGAAACACCATGAGCAAAATGGTGAGAGGTTTAAGGATTTACCAGTTGTCAGAGGAAGGAGTGAGCAAGAGAGAATTGAGAGAGAAAGAGCCAATTCTTTTGTCAGAAGCAGGAGCAAAGGAAGGAACGATTCCAAGAGGAAAACCTTCGCGAAGTAGAGAGAGCTGCTGAATCCTGTGACAACGACTGGCTCGTGCACCGTCGACGGCAAATGGCTCACCAGGAACAGAACGAGCTGTGCCTTCAAGGGTTTGGGGTGAAGAAATGTTTTGGTCCCAGAACACTGATTCAGTAGCTGAGTTGAGATTCGCCATTTTCTTCTTCCTTTTCTCCTTCCTTATCTCAGACTGTCATGTATACGAAGCTTGGGAGGTAAGAGGGGTTTAAGCATTAAAATGGGCCTTTTCTTTCAGCTTTATGGGCTTCTTAATGGGCTTTGTTCGTAATTCCAATAAAGTGGATATCAGACCAGGATTAAACCGAACAAACCAAAACTAAACCAATAATCAAAGAACAGCTAGTGTATTATCTGCATCTTCAAATCAGATTGTATGAACTCTGAGAAAAGATTGTAAACTTTCTCAACATTCAAGCAAATAGGGTTCATAAGAAACTGAAACTGTTAAAAAGAGACAACAATGCTCTCTCCAAACAGAAGTGAATTTATTTGCAAATCCCATTAGAACCTCATACAAAAAAGGGGAAGAAACAGAAGGAGAAACCATGAGAGAACACACACGTTTAGCTAGACATTGGATGATTGTAAACATATTCAATGGCGAGAGAGCACGAATCGATCTTATCAGCTTCTTTGTCTGGAATTTCCAGCTTGAATTCTTCTTCAATAGCCATTACTATCTCCACAGTGTCCAAACTATCTAATCCCAAATCGTTTTGGAAATGAACTTCAGGTGTCACCTGTGAGTTGGTTTCACAAAGTGATCAACAAAGTAAAAACCTAATCGAATGACTTTAAACCAAATGGATCATGAATGCAAATTCCAATAGCTTGACCATATCAATCAAATTTATGGCAACAACAGCAAAATCTGAAGCTGTAGCTTCTGACAATAAGCTAAACTTACTAGACCATTATAAATCAATAATTTACAAGTAAAATTAATGCAGCATTTGGCTTATATTCCCATCAGATCAACACAAAATTAAGCCCAAAAGCTACAACATTGACAATGACAGAATTTCCAGGCAAAGTACTCATTTTGTTCCACTAATGAGGAAAAACAGAAGATAAGAATCTGGATTTGATTCCACAAAACTGAATCTATAAATATAGCTAAATTAAGGCGGGATTATATGAAGATCAAGCTGACCTTAGCGGGATCGACTTTGGGGAAGCTCTTGACAACATCGAGAACTCTATCGACGACATCTTGTCTGCTAAGATGATCATCGTGCGAAGAAAATGTCCGGATCAAACCAATCTGAGACCCAATTGATTCTTTCACTGCTAGTGATTGCACCGGAACCCTAAGGTGACGAAGAATTGCAGTTCTCAGTGCCATTTCCGTCAAATCTTCGAGCTCGAGAATTAGGGATTTGATGAGACACAAAACAATAATAGCCCAAAGTAAAAGAGGTTCAAGTCATACAACAAGGCACGTGCTTGTCAAGTGATCTCAGCCCAATTTCTTCGTGGGCCTAACCCCGCCTAACTATAGTTTCTACTTAAAGGAGCTCATAAATTAAATTTTACAATCTGCATCTAATTTTAAATATATTTGTGAATTTTTCCAGTAGTTTCTAATTTTACATAAATGACCCAATGATTTTTCCTCTAATAAGAAGGAATTAGCATACACTAATACAGTATTTGCAATTCAAGAGCGACGGGATCTCTCTCCGGTAAATATCAGAAGCTTATTCTCAGCCGAGATCTCCAAGTTTCTCAGATCCGTTCAGTTACTTAGAGATCCTTGAGAAATTATGGCTCCGGTCTCGGCACTCGCCAAGTATAAGCTGGTGTTTTTGGGAGATCAGTCCGTCGGCAAGACCAGTATCATTACTCGATTCATGTATGACAAATTCGACAATACTTACCAGGTAAATTCATTTTAAAATCTAGGTTTCATCTCGATTTCAGGTTGTTTTGGGGGATTATAGTCGTAGGACTCGAGATTTTGGTGTACTTTGAGATCCCTTTTCACAAACGGAAATCGTGAATCAGTTCGAAGTTCTAATGCATTTTCGTGATCTTGCATTCGATTCTGCGTAACTATGTGTGATCTGATATGTAGATCGTGTTTAATGTATAGGACGTAACAATCAGCTGATGTGAGTGATCATTGTCTGTGATTTTAGCACACTTTCTGGAAATGAATGATCATAATTTGTGATTTTGGTTTTGCAATCACTCACTTTCGGTTATTGTACATACTCATGAAGTCAGTAGTCAGTACCATAGAGGATAGTAGTAATGCTAATGTAATTTGACAAGTTCGCGCTGAGGATATTTCCTTGAACTTGTTATCATTGTTAATCTTATCGAATATATTCAATTGATGAATGTAAAACTTCTGATCTTGATTTTGTAAATATGATTGGAGTAAGTGAATTATGCTTGCTTATCATTATTATATCCAATATCCTTCCTTTTTCTTAGTCATTTATGTTGTTTTATAATCACCAGGCAACAATTGGTATTGATTTTCTATCGAAGACAATGTACCTTGAAGATCGCACGGTCAGACTTCAGCTGTGGTAAAATCTCTCACCTCTTTCAAGTTTCTAACACTGAAGAAATAGAGCATTGCAGATCATGATTTGATGATTAATGTTAAGAGCTGAAAACATATGACAGGGATACTGCTGGCCAAGAGAGATTCAGGAGTCTTATTCCAAGCTATATCAGGGATTCATCTGTTGCTGTTATTGTCTATGACGTTGCAAGTATGTGGACCTTCCTCTTTCTCTGCTTTTCTAAAGTGCTCAACTCATACTTTCGCCGATTTGAGATATTGCAGCCGTGATATTTCAGTAGTGCTATGACTAAATGTGATTTGATATCTTCTTTATTTCGAACCATAAAAATTTGTACGTTGTGAAACTCAAGTCATTATACTGTTTTCCACTGACATAAAGGCAGGCAATCCTTCCTAAACACTACTAAGTGGATCGATGAGGTTAGGACAGAGCGTGGTAGTGATGTCATAGTTGTGCTTGTGGGAAACAAAACCGACCTTGTTGACAAAAGGTAATAGTAATCTACCATCTTTTCCATTACATGTTTCTTGCAAATTACTGTTTTGAGACTAAAACGTCTGGTCGTCCTTCCTTATTAAAACCTGTGGACTGGTTTTGCAAGTATGTTTCCAATTTTCAAATGGATGTCATTTTATACTAAACCACGTCTAACGTTTCTGATGGTACCCAAACGACCCTACAAGATAATAAATGGAGAATCATTTGGTGCTCAACTGTATTCATTTAAAGGGTTTCTCTATAGTCAACACGCTTTGAAACTTCAATGGTGCCTACTATTATTTGTTTCTGCCATTGGGCCTTTATAATAAATTGTATGTTTCTCAGGCAAGTGTCAATAGAGGAAGCAGAAGCCAAGGCTCGTGAACTTAATGTAATGTTTATCGAAACCAGTGCCAAAGCTGGCTTCAACATAAAGGTAACAAATTTCTTCGCTGCACATATTACTGAGAGTTCCTTGGACGACAAAACGAATTGCTGCTAAATTCACCCGAGCCCTAGTCCCATCAATAGTTACTTAACCTAGACTTTTATGCCGACACATATTACTAATTATAAATCGTCCTTATTCGTATGGATATATCTCTTTGAACAATGACTCATAATGCCAACCTTTTTTTGATCGTTAGGCGCTCTTCCGCAAAATAGCAGCAGCTTTGCCTGGAATGGAAACATTGTCTTCAACAAAGCAAGAGGATATGGTTGATGTCAATCTCAAGTCTTCCAATGCAAATGCGTCTCTGGCTCAACAGCAATCTGGTGGATGCGCTTGTTAGATTTGGCCACAACAACAACAAATCAATAGAGAACAAAACAGACACAAAAAAAGAGAATCCTATAAGTCTTCACATGATCTTATCATCTTCCATCTGTAAAATTTTTGCCTGCTTCATTTCTGCATCAGATTGTTTTAAAAGAGACTTTGTTTTTAGTAATGGTTTGTCCCTAACTCTAAACTTTTGTGGTCTTTAAAGTTTCAAATGCTCTGCTTCATTTCTTTTGTTTTTACTGTTAACAACTTTTATCAATGCTATGCTTTGTTTAGTCTAGTCCTGGGCATTCCGTTCTTCGGTTTTCGGTTCTATGTATTGAAAATTAACTGTGAGCTTAGCTGTGTTGATAAACACACTCTTCTCGTTTCTTTGTCTTCCATGTGAAGACAGGTGATTGGAAGCAAAAAGAAGCATAGAATTGTTTATCTTTGACCATAAAGAAACAGAGAATTGATTTCGTACACATGTTGTTTGGTCAGATCACTTAAATGAACATTCAAGGTTTCTCTGCAATTCCTTCATGACCTTGATACATGTTTACTTTTCCTTCCTCATTGATTAATGCAGTAATATGCTTCTGTTTTGTCTACCAATTAGATAGACAAGACAATTTTAGAGCTAAGGTTCCCCTAAATTTTTTTTACAATATTATATGAAGCAAATATAATCTGTATAATCGAATTTGGGTGGAAAACCGCAATCATTTGAATAAAAATATTATGGTTAATGTGAGGATCAAATGAGTATTGTGTATAAAAATTAGGCCGCTGCACAATAACCGAAATATTGGACCGAACCGACTCGAAATACAAAAAAACTGAACCGAATTGGAATAACCGACCGGTTTCTAAATCCGAAAGAACTAGAACCGAATAAGTACGGAACTGAGAGCCAAATAGTTACTCGAAAGAATCAAAACACAATTATATATTTTAAATTTAT
Organism: Lepidium aucheri; assembly: GCA_900406435.1. Taxonomy (NCBI): domain Eukaryota; kingdom Viridiplantae; phylum Streptophyta; class Magnoliopsida; order Brassicales; family Brassicaceae; genus Lepidium; species Lepidium aucheri. Next base: position 42,534 of record OVBA01000057.1, on the reverse strand, counting down.
TATTTATATATAAAATTTAATAATTTAAATATCCAAAATTATAATTATAAATCCAAATTTGTTAGTCAATTTGAACAAAAATTACTTTAAAAAACTAAAATATTCAAATTTTATATTTAATTTATGGTTTTCTAATTTTTTTTACATTTTAAGAAAAAAATTAGATCGAGGTATCCAAACCAAAACGAAACCGGATTTGAATAGGTATTTATTGGTTATCATGGGTTTTAAAACCGAAACCAAATCAAACCAAATTTTAATAAGTACTCATTGATTATTACTATTTTTTCAGAATTGAAAAAACTGAATGCCCATAGCTAATAAAAACGCATGGTGCAAATGATTCGATTTGAAAAGACTAATTTCTGATTAAATGTTTACAAAAATGTTGTGATATAAATTAAAATAACAAACCGGAAAATGTATATATTATAGTTAAATGTTCACTTCTATAATTTTTGATACCAAAATTTAACTTTGAAATATTGTGTAGATCCACGAAAAAGTAATTTTTTATCAACCACGACAAAAAATCATATCTATAACCCAAACATCAAACCTTTTCTATAATATTTTCTATTAACCATTTAGTGAAACTCACTTTCTTGTCTATTGTAGATCAAACCTGGTTAATGAGTAAAATATGACTAGAACAACTAACTTTTTTGTTTGCTTTTGGAGTGTTAGCTTTTAAGTAATCTACCAAATTTCTAACTAATAGGTAAAAATTACAAGTACCAACTACTAACTAAAAATAACCATAATGATAACCTGTGTTTTAAATGAATCTTCCCGGTCTCAAAACACATGATACACAATAATGGTCATAATTAAAAAGAGACCCCTCCAATAAAATAAAACAGAATGAGTAAGTTGAAATCAATGAAGATGTAGGTGAGAGGATATAAGAAAGCCACGAAACAATAGTGTTTTTACTCATTTATTGCCAACTTCCCTTTTATGACCGTTAATGCTTACACAAGATGACGAATTTATCAAATTACTATTAAACCCTCTTGTATATCTGAATTAGGTCTAGACATAATAATCGGAACTCAAGTACTGAACCGATCCTAAATATAAGAAATCGAGGCGAAATCAGCTAAATAACCGAATGATTCCTAGATTTAAGAATCGAAAAAATCGGAACCGAATAGCTACTTGAAAGAAACGAATATAATTATATATTTTTAAATAATTATTTATATAAAATTTTATAATTTAAATATCTAAATTATAACTATAAATTCAAATTTGTTAGTCAATTTGGACCAAAATTACTTTAAAAACTAAAATATTCAATTTTATAAATAATTTATAGTTTTTAAAAGATTTTTTTTTAAAAAATAGATAATATATATGAATTGAAACCAAACTAAATTTGATTAGGTACCTATTGGTTATCATAAATTCAAAACTAAAAGAATCAAAACTGAAACCGAGTCGAACTAAATTTTAATAAATATCTAATGGTTACTATATTTTTAGAACCCAAAAAATCGAACAGAAAAAAACCAAAGAACTAAATGTGCAGCGCTAATATGAATATTCACTCACGATTATAACGGACCATTGTATTTATATCCCATTTGTATCGACTTGTTTAAAACTCAATAAGTCAATTCTTTTTACTTGTTTAAAACCTTAGAAGTGCCTGGATCTATAAAAGTCGTCATCTTTAATCGAGATTTAGACCTATTTATTGGATCTATATGCTCATGTTCTTGATGTGCTAGTGAGAATATAAAAATGTTTATTTTGGACTTTTCTATGTCAAGTAAAAATAACTTTTTGATATAAAAAATTATTTTTTTGAAAAATTATTTGGTCAAAGTTGAATGTTATTTTTGCTTCTTTTTTTCACGAGATTTGAGTCTAAAAAATTATATTTATCTCTTATATTATTGTTAGGAGTTTAGATATTTAACTATATATCAGAATTTTATCGATTTTGTTTTACATATAAAATCCACAAAATCAATCTATATTTTGTAGGACAAATACAACTATTTAAAATCAAAATTGAGTTAAAAAAACAGTGTCATTCAACCACTTACCTTAATACATAAGTGTTTTGTCCTTGTGATAATTTTTTTTTTCCAAATTAAGGGAAACACAAAGGCATGTATCACATTTATTACCTTCAAAGAAGATTTTTATAGATTTAAAAAATCCAAAATAATTGAAATATTATTATACAATTCTGACATGATCTAGTCATACGTTGCTTAAATTTTAATTTTTTTTTTGACAAATAGGTTGCTTAATCTATTATCTATCATTTTGATGTATACACCCAAAAAATTAATGAGGCAAATTAGACTATCCAAAACAAAAAACACAGGACATTTTCTTTTGGTGAACCAAAAAAAAAAAAGACACACGACATTGTTCTTAAAATCTAAAGAAATAAAAAATATTCTATATTTAATATACAATCAAAAAACATAATAATATAAAATAAACCAAAAAGGTAAAAATTCACTCTTTATCTGTTGGTATAGTAAAAGCCACCATATATATATAATAACTTCATATGAATCCTGTGAAGGGTATTTTAAGTAATTTCACATCCAACGGTCAGATTTTGACCCTAAAAAAATCAACGGCGATGATCAACTCTTCCTAAATCCACAAGCTTCTTTGATCTGTTACATGGAAATGACGCCGCCGTTGAAATGTGAGGATTCGCCGGAGATTTTAGTTCACCAGAATATCCAAAATCTGCCTGAAATTTCCCTTTCCAATTTGAAGAACAGTTAGGTTTAACTCTAACTAATGGACTCAAACAAAACGACATTCCTGATACGCTTTTACCAATCCCAATCATCGCCGTCTTTCTCCTTCCCGGAGTTCCAATCGCCGGTGTTCTTCTCTGTCTTCCCGGTGATTCCTCATTTTCTCCTGCTGGTGACATTCCTCTGCAATATCTTTGTCTTGGTCGATGATCTGATTCTGCAGCGATTAAATCTTCGATGTAACATGGAGTTGCTTGTTTCTTAGATCGAATTGTGAGTACTTTTGAGAGCCATGACTTTGATGTTGACGATGAAGAAGACGACTCAGAATCATCGAAATTATCAGATCTTGTTCTGAAGAAACTAGAGAATCTAGATAAACCATTACGTTTCTTCTTAAATGATCGATTCGAATCCAATTCTGATGATGTTGATCCTCTGTGACCTACTTGTGGCGTAGTGAAGAAACGACTCCTTGAAGCTACAGATTCTCCTCCTCCTCCTCCTCCTCCTCTTCCTCGTCCTTCTCCTACTCCTACTCCGGCGTCTGATTTTCTAGGAGCAACGTAAGGAGAAACAGAGCGAGGAAAAACCGGAGGAGAATGATTATGTTTATCTTTATCGTCGTTTTCAGATACTGCTGTTGAAACAGCTAGTGATGAAAGACGTTCACGAAGACACGAAGCACAAACTCCAATTCTACTACTTGAATCAACTATATGTCTCTTACACTTCATCGGAAAAAAAACAGAGTAAAAGACAGAAAAAAAAAAACAGAGTAGAAGAAAGAAAAAAACAAAGGAGAAGAAGATCTGGTGATGAAAAGATAACTTTGTCTTCTTCTTTCTGATTCTCTGAGTTTTTTTCTCTTTTGGTTAGAGAGAGGATCTAATGAGAAAGAATCGTCGGAGTAAATGAAAAATTTCTGATTTTTTTTTTTGTGAAAATAAAAAAATGTAAGGTAATAAATAAAGGCTTGACACGTTCGTGTTTGGTTTATATACGAAGATGATTATAATTAATTATAATACTTATGGTTTATTTCATTTTTAATTAACGTCACTATAATTTTCTTTTTTTCTTTTTGGGTGTGCTTGTAGTGGGAAGATGGATATTTCATTGTTTTTCATAATTCATATTGTCGTTGACATTACTTTTTTATCATTGTCAAAATAAACATCACTTCATCACAAAATGGGTTATGTAATGATTAGTTATAACTTCATGTCAATTAGGTTATGTTATGTAATCAGTATTTAATTACTTATTACCTAAAAAAAACGTCTCGTTATTTTGACTCATTAAAAGTCTGAGTATTAATATTTGTTTATATGTTCAATTCATCGAAATTTTCGTGGAAAAATACCAAAAAAGATATTGGTAGTTTCCTTTTGTATTTGTATAATAACACGTTTTAATTTTGTGCATATTTTGGTTATTATTAAGTGTTTTGTCTAATTTGTGGTACTATTTATTAAGATTTATGTGCGTTAATATCGACAATTGTTATGATAATAATTGTTTGTTTGACAAAAATTCAATTCAAACATTCATGGAAAGTGATCCACTTTCTATTTTGAATTATTTAAAATGTAATCATGATACCAATTCTTAGTGGTGATGGTGGAGGATGAACACAAAAATAAAAATAAAATAAAAATTGTGAAATGTTTTTACTTAACTAAAATTATAAAATAATTGTTTGAAAGTATTTGACGACAAGAAATAGATGTGTGCTTGTCGATGGTGGGAGGACAAGTGTTAGGTGGTTTGATACGTCGTCGTTTTGTTATATCACACGCTTGTTCGTCTGGTTCTTAGTGGGTTTAACCCACGTGACTTTAAACCCTTAAAGTATGGGCCTTTTATTCTTCATCATTGGGCCACTTTCCGTATTATTGGGCTTATGTTTATTTTACTGTTTTGGAATATTGGAAGGATATCTAAAATAGTGACATTTTTTTATTTATTTTTCCTTTGTTCAAAGCGTACAAGACTTGAACTTTGAATATGGAGAAAGACAAAACTTTAAACACATACCAAAATATTAAGATTTTAATTATATTTGAGTTTTAACTTTATGGATATATGTATTAAAAAAAATTCAAATTTGACTTCATTCTTCAAATAATGAAAAAAATCAAGCTTAATGATTCATTAGAATGAAGATAAGAACTGAATCAAACTTTCAAAAATCTATTTGACTTTTGAATTTAAAAAAACTTTAAATTTGAGATTTTCGGAAATTTCAATCGATCGAATCAATCCAAACTTATTTTTTAAATAATCAACATTAAATTAATAATTTAATTGATCAGATCCGGAGTATGTATTTTAATCAACCGGATCTTGTAAGTTCGATGTTTAATCACAATTTTCCCAATAAAAATTTACCTTACAATTCAGGTATAAAAATATATTTAACTTTCAAAATAGGTGAAAATAAAATCTATTGAATTATAATAAAGTTCAATATTAAATGTTTTTTATGGGTCAGAATTAAATATAGACATGTTTAAGATCCGGTCTGATCCGGTTAAGATCAAAATTTTTGTGACCACAGCGAACATGAAACAGAAGAGAAGATTCTAAGTTGTTTGAGTGTATAGTTGAACCCACACAAACTCTTCCTTATAACATAAGCTTGATTCACATGAGTCCTCACACGTATACACCACGATTGTTGCCCAATCTAGAGATTCCCTGTCATTTTCCCCGCCGAAGAAGTACAGTAGCTGCGGCATTACCTGAATAATCCGCCATTAAAATGATCAACAACAGAACAAGCTTACACTATGCAACAACAGATAAACCAAAGTTGGTCGAAATAATTACCTGAAATTCAAAACAAAGATGACCACCACAATATCTGCAATTGGGAATGTCAGATTCAGAGACTCGTCCGGTTGCTAGTGGCCAGAGGGGTTTAGCATCAGAGCTCATACAATATCTGTATCACAAACTGATGTTATGAGAGATTCAACACTAACTGTAAGCAAAAAACCACAGTGATTGAATCACACCTTATAACTTGTCCAGGAGCTTTAGCTATGCGTTGTTGAAAATTGACCCAACTCTCTGTATCAGCATTTTCCTGTATAAGCATAAAAATTGAGAATCATCTGAGGCAATCTATTATTAGAATATAGATTTCCAACTCAAAACCAATTGGTAATGAGGGGAGAGGTCCATATCTTATATATATTAGAGAAGATCCCTTCCAACTTCCGATGTGGGATGTTATTCCCTAATACGCTCCCTCGAGATGATGACTCTTTGGCCATTGATCTCGATATACTCGAGATTAGATCGACAGCACAATTATGGGCATGAGTTGTCAATAATTGGACTAGATATGGGTCAGATCGGGTTGGACAGTGTGGATTATAAGCTTTGATACCATATCTTATATATATTAGAGAAGATCCCTTCCAACTTCCGATGTGGATGTTATTCCCTAATATCTATAATTTACAAATATGACTTTACCTCAAGATCAATCATCAGCGATTTCATTTCGTCATCATCTTCTTCTCTCTTTGAGACCAAATGTTTAGCCATCTCATCATCTTCTGACTTTTCTGTATCAAACTCACTTTCATATCTATAGTCCAATACAAATTCTTTCCATAAACTCTTACTTGCAACTGCACAAAACCAAAAATCTCTCATCACTAGCACACAAATTGTTCTGAAGGTAGGAAAAATAGGAATATTTTGCTAACCTTTCTGCTTCTGAGTTAGAGCAACTCCATTAGATGATTCCATAGCCACACGAAGCTGTTGACACTCAGTTTTATGCCCCATGCCCCAATGCAGAGCCTTGAGATTATAAACAAGAGAGTAGCTGTCGTCATAAAGTGCAATACCTAGGGGAACAACAAAAACTACTATGCACAAACCTGGTGATTTGGTGAACAATATCGAGCATTTTTGCAACCACTACATACTTTGTCTCCTTTCCACGTTCCACACCAAGTACAAAGCGGAGCTAAAGTGAAACAAATAATATCAAAAGAGAACTCCCGGAATTGAGTAACAAGTATATATCAATCAGTTTAGAATACCTCCATGATTCAGTAGCTTGGCTGTTCCATTGTGCTCAGCCACACTCGGGTAAAAAGGGTTAAACCGAGGTAATTGGCAACGAAAAACCTTTATACTTCAGAAACAAAAATGTAATGATTTAATGTAGCAATCGACTTGGAGAAAATAAAAATGAAACACAGTGATGAGATTAACTAATAAGAGGTTTCTTTCTACCTCCGCATTGCCTTCTCAGGGGAAGGTTTACATTGTTCATGTTGATCACGAAGGAGACAAGACATAGATGGACACATGAAGAGAAACAATGTCCGGTGACAAGCTGATTTCTTGTCCGTTATTGGAGAATAAAGCTGCAATTTTTTTATAAACCCATAAATAAACAGACCAAAAAAGTGAATGAAGGACAGACAAATTAGTTGGATAGAAACTCACCTGAAGTACAAAGTGCATAGGTTCTTTACAAAGATCACATTGAATTGACTTCCCTGATGGTAAATTAATTGGATCTAACCATGCCTATATCACAAAGTTGATCAAAAACCTAATATCATTAAGAAGAAGACATTGATTGCAAAAACTGAAATATGTTTTACCGGAACACCACCGGCTAAACTAAGGCACAGTTTAGGATGATTTGAAGATGAGAATTTAGGACTCATGACGAAACCTAACTTCACAGTTTCACAATATTTGCCATCTTCGTCATCATCATCATCATCATCATCATGTATAACGATGTTCATTGGTTCCACCGTTTTTTCGTCATAGTCGTCATCATCATCGAGCTCACGAGTTATTCTGAGGGCTTTGAAATCATCCATGGAGTTTCCGTTGAGGCTACTCATCGACTTTTTTTTAGGTGTTGAATGGAAGAAATGAAGACTGCGTAGCAAAGCAAGGAACTGAATTTTAGGGTTTGTATTGGAGATATCTTTGACATCTTGCGGACCAAGTTATGTGGGCCACAAGAGCCCTATTATAAAGTGAAACCCGTATTATTATCTTGTGGCCTTAAGCCCTTAACATGTGGGCCTTCTTCATTCTTCAATATTGGGCCACTTTTCTTATTATTGGGCTTATGTTTCTTTTACTATATGTATATTTTTGGTTGCAAAGGTACACTGAATTATTAGAAGGATATCTAAAATAGTTTTACATAATATGATATTTATTTGTTTGTGCAAAATATACAAGACTAGAATTTTCAGTTTTGAAAAAGATAAAACTTTAAATACTTTCCAAAAATATTGAGATTGCAATTATATTTGGTCAAACCATTGGGAATTTAATGTTTTAAAAGCTATCCATATTAAATATAGTTCATTGAACATAAATGAATCAAACTATTTTTTTGTCAATGACAATATTAATATTGGGCCACAATGGCCAAACCATTAACTAATTTCTACATAAATCACGTAGGTAATGAGACTCGATCTCTAATGTATATGCGCCTGCCTTTTAGTAGGACTTACCACCAGACACTGGACTGAATACCACTTGCGAATCAAAGCTATTTGTAGTAGAAAAAGTTGTATTTTAACTTTAAAATTAAAAAATTAAGTATTAAATTAATAATTAAAATGGAATAGTATAAATGAGATGTTTGCTAAGAAGTAGGTAGTCCAGTTCCGACAAGAAAAAAAGAAGTAGATAGTCTAATTGACTTATTAGGTGGGGTTCAAATCCTGGAAGCTCTAATATGAACAATTTAGTTATGGATCAGATTTTTGTCGATACCATATAACATGATTGCATGTACCATGCTTCTGTGCTAGTTTTTTTTTTTTTTTAGTTTTGTCTATAATTTTATCTTAGAAATAATTTAACATTATAATATTTTGGAAAGATAGTGAAAGGTAAAATATGAAATTATTTTATAGTCAATTCTTTTTGTTTTGGTCAACTTTTACAGTCAATTCAAAGAATAAATTTATGAGTGGATTTTAGTTTGGTTTATCATATTGAAAACGCCCGCTCTCTGTTTTCTCGTGTCCTCTTTTGTTCTCTTGTCTAATCTGAGTTAGTCTCAAGTCTCCTTGTCTCTTCTTCTTCATCTCCTGCTTTTGAATTTGTTTGCCGAAGCTGTAAGTTTAACACAAAAGAGAAGATAACAACAATGGAGAGTTTGATCGAGTTGGTTAATAAGATACAGAGAGCTTGCACAACACTTGGTGATTATGGTGGTGGTAATATTGCTCTCTCTTCTCTCTGGGAAGCTCTTCCTTCCGTCGCTGTCGTCGGTGGCCAGGTTTTGTCTCTCATTTGATTTCTTTCTTTAGTTTTTTCTCCTTTTAAAAGGTTTTAGTTCTTCTTCATGAATGTAGAGTTCTGGCAAATCTTCGGTTCTTGAGAGTATTGTCGGGAGAGATTTTCTTCCCAGAGGATCAGGTAAAACATTTGATGATTGTAAAGAAGAGTCTGATTCTTAAGTAAGATTTTGATCTTTGCAGGTATCGTTACGAGACGGCCTTTAGTGTTACAGCTTCATAAGACTGAAAATGGAACTGAAGATTACGCTGAGTTCCTTCACCTTAACCATAAGAAATTCACCAATTTCTGTATGAATACATTCCATCGAATTCATGTTAGTTGAGAGTTTTTCAGGAGTTGACAATGAAATATTTCGTTTTGCAGCTTTGGTTCGAAAGGAGATTGAGGATGAGACTGATAGAATCACAGGGAAAAACAAACATATATCTCCAGTTCCTATTCATCTTAGTATCTTCTCTCCTAATGGTTGGTTGGTTATTTATCACTCTTATGATGCTCTTATTTCGAGCTTTTTATCCGACTAACGTTAGTTCTTGTTTTGAAAACAGTTGTGAATCTTACTCTTATTGATTTACCTGGTTTGACCAAAGTTGCTGTTGGTATGTGTTACTTTTCTTTGGATCGATCTCCTCTGGCTATTGTCTATTATTAACATTGTCAATATGTTTCCAGAAGGACAGCCAGAAACTATAGTTGAGGATATTGAGTCATTAGTTCGCTCATACGTTGCAAAGGTCTCAGTAATTGCTACTTCTTACACTCTTTTTAACAACTGTTCCACTCACTTTCTCTGGTAGTTTGATAGTTTACTTATGTTTTGTTCACACAGCCTAACTGTCTTATTCTAGCAATATCTCCTGCTAATCAAGACATAGCCACATCAGATGCTATCAAGCTCGCAAAAGAAGTAGATCCCACAGGTTTGTTTTGTTGTGAATTTCAGAACATGAATCTATCTCTCTCTCTCTCTCTCTCAGTCAATGATTTGGTTATCTTTCTTTCTTCACTGATCTAGGTGATAGAACGTTTGGAGTTCTAACAAAGTTAGATTTGATGGACAAGGGAACTAATGCATTACATGTAAGTCTCTCTTAATTTGTAGTCTAAGAATTTGCCTGCCTGATGGCAATATTGAGTCTTACATAGCTGTTTTGATTGAATCTTTGTCTGTAAAAGATTATCGAAGGAAGATCATACAGGCTGCAATATCCTTGGGTTGGTATAGTGAACCGTTCACAAGCAGATATTTTTGATATGACTGTTGCTAGAAGAAAGGAGCGACAATACTTTGAAACCAGTCCTGACTATGGTCACTTAGCCACAAGAATGGGCTCAGAATATCTAGCAAAACTTCTCTCTCAGGTTTTTAACTTAATCAAACGTTTATACACATAAATACTATACTTTGATCCTTCTGTTTAGTGACCTGGTCTTTCATATTTCAGCTCTTAGAATCCATTATAAGGTCAAGAGTCCCAAGCATTCTATCTTTAATAAACAAAAACATCGAAGAACTCGAAAGAGAGTTAGACCACTTGGGCAGGCCTGTAGCTATTGATGCTGAAGTGAGTACATAGTCATTCTTAATGAAACACTATATCTGCTATCAGCTAATAATATAATCATTCTCAGGCTCAACTATACACTATCTTGGGAATGTGTCGAGCATTCGAAAAAGTATTCAAAGAGCATTTGGATGGAGGGTAAACAACAACAGAAAACCATTATGTAATGGTGAACCATTATTTAATCTCTTACCCTTCTAAATTTTGATAAATGATTGTTGATGAAATCTTAGGCGTCCTGGAGCTTCTCGTATCTATGGAATCTTTGACAATAATCTTCCTTCAGCTATCAAAAAGCTTCCTATTGATCGTCATCTTTCCTTGCAAAATGTTAAGAGAATTGTCTCAGAGTCTGATGGTTATCAACCTCACTTGATTGCACCTGAATTGGGTTATCGTCGTCTCATTGATGGATGTCTTAATAATTTCAGAGGCCCAGCTGAAGCTTCTGTGAATGCCGTTTGTTCTATTCACTTCACTTATTCATAGTATAGTTATATAACAAAGACTTTAACTCGAATGTGAATGTAACAGGTTCACTTTGTCTTGAAAGAGCTTGTAAGGAAATCAATCGCAGAAACTGAGGTAAGATTGTTTTGTTTTAGATAAGTAATTGTAAACAAGGTTAATTGATTCTTGTTGTGCAAACAATGTAGGACCTAAAACGTTTCCCTTCACTACAAGTTGAGCTACTTGCTGCAGCAAACTCATCTTTAGACAAGTTTCGTGAAGAAAGCATGAAATCAGTTCTTAGACTAGTCGACATGGAAGCTTCATATCTAACAGTCGAGTTCTTTCGTAAGCTTCATGAAGAAAGCCAAACTATGTCTCATTCTTCATCAACTACAACAGACCAATATGGTGAAGGACATTTCAGAAAGATATCTTCAAATGTAGCTGGTTACATCAAAATGGTTGCAGAGACACTTGTTAACACCATTCCTAAAGCTGTTGTCCATTGCCAAGTCAGACAAGCAAAACTCTCTTTGCTCCATTACTTCTACGCTCAGATCAGCCAGAGTCCGGTTTGGTTCCTACTTTAGTTAATTGATTTCGGTTTAAGTTTGGTTTCAGTTCGGTTTAAGGATTGGTTTTGGTTATTTTGGCAGAGGAATCGGTTGGGACTGTTGCTTGATGAGAACCCGGTTTTGATGGAAAGGAGAATGCAATGTGCAAGGAGGCTTGAGCTTTATAAGAAAGCTAAAGATGAGATTGATGCAGCTGTTTGGGTTCGATAATGAAATTAAAGTCTTACCATTTTAACAAGACATGATTCATTGTGCACTTGTGATTATAGATTATAATTGTTGTAAGTTTTTGGTGAAAATTGGGGAAGAAAACATCAAAATGCCTTGACGTTTATGAAAAGTGATGATAGATTGGATGTCGTTTTGTAAATTGAGCCGTTTTTGGGCTTTTAAAATTATTTGGGCCTTTTAAATTAATTGGGCCTCGAGCTTTCTCAAGCGGAAGACGATCAAACGCCTACGCGCCTAAAAATGGCTGAAACAACGAGTGAAATTGTTCAGCGGAAGATCCCTAGCGAAAAAAGTGTTCATCTCTAATTCTCAACCTCGCGATTCGTATTGGAATCAGGTTTGGTTCCTTTATCTTGTTTTCTGATTGATTTGATTTCGAAAAGCTGTTTCTCCATTTTTTTTTTCTGTCGATGCTTCCTTTATCATTTCAGAATCGTCTAGAATCGAGAGAGCTTCAGAAAATTTCAAGTCCTTTAAACTGATTCTTCCTCTATCGTTTGTTTTTGTCGTTTTTGGTTTTGATTTAGGATGAGATTTATCTGATTCTTTCTCTATAAATGTTTCTAACCTTCGATTCTAGGGTTTATAATTTCCTAAAATTTTAGGGTTTTTATATATTTATTAAGCTCAAAATTGTTCAGTAATCTTCTGTAATTAGGGAAATTGATTCAATTAGAGTTTAATTTTGGTTCTGTAAGCATCAATCTTCGATTATAGGAGTTTGAAGTTTTGAAAATTTTGGGGTTTTATGCTTCTGAGTATAAAATTGTTCAAATGTTAGCTAATTAGCTCTTGTATATAGAATTTCGAATTAAAAATCAGGATGAAGAAAGCAGGTACATATATTAAATATTCAACTATTGTTTGTTTTATATTACCAGGTACATTATTAAATCATTTATATTTGTTCTAACTTATCTCTTTCAGTAACTATGATTATGTGTGTTTGATCAATAGCAATCTAGGCAAGAATCTCGTTTGTGTAGTATCATTCCAAAGTGTCTTTCATTGTTTTAAGTAGACGTAGCTCCATATGGTTAGGGTTTGAAGGGAGGTGTTTGTGGTTCCTTTTTTTAGCTCTGGTTTTATTTCACTAATAGGTTACAGTTGGCTCCAGCTGATTTCCTAGGGTTTCTTTATTGTGTTCTGCAAAATGTCACAAGCTTCTCGACGGAGTAGGATCACTATCACTTTAGGGCGCAGTGGTCAGGTATGTATCTTTCTCCTGGTAGGTTTTGTGTGTTTTTATTATTATTGAAGGAACGAATTAAATTCTCATTGATGTAGTGGGTTAGAGGACAAGCTTACAGAGGAGTTGATTTGATTGTATCTCGTTTTTGAGAAGAATCTCTGTAGAACTGTTTTGTAGATGATTTTATTTATGAAATATATTCAGTTCTGTTGGGGTAGGAATAATGATTTGAGTATTGAACACTGCTCACTTGTGCTATTTGTTGCAGGTGGTAAATCGAGATGGAAGTGAATTAGATGCTAGTTATGAGTTGCCTAGAGTTGGGACCAAGCGGTCTGTCAAAGAAAGATTAGGAAATAAGTTAGATAGTTCTTCTTACATAGGAAGCGAAGAAGTGGTCAGTAAAAGGTGTTTCCATTTTCCCTCTTACGTATACTCCTGCTTGAATTCTAGGAGGTTCTTATTATGTGATGTTTTTCTTATTGTCATGCAACTTAAGACCTTTTGTTTTGTTTGTGGGTTTGAGAATAATTAGTATTGAGGGTGAACTACAGGGTTATGCTTTGTGCTTCCTGATTTGAGGTTTTAGGCTAGCTTATTTGTTGCTGCAAGGCATCACTAGATTAAAAATTTGTGCTCTTCTTTGCTTTTGCAGGCAAAGAGGGGAAGAAAGTCTCAGTGACAATGGTATAGATGTACATTACTGGATACATACTAGCATATTTGCTGATTTCTGACCGACTACTCTTTGTTACTAAGATTTTCAGATCAGTAAAAACGATCTTCGATTCAAACTGATTCAAAAAAATGCCCAGAGACGGGCTCAGAGCGATGAAGGCAGTGTTGTGGATCTTCGTGAAAAACTCTCCAGGAGTGAGCAGCCTCCTCGCAGCCTTGATACTCAACCTCGTATGGCTGAGCCTAGGGATGTCCCTTTACCTTCATCAAGAGCTGCTCGTGGTTCCTCTCAGATGATATCATCAAGTAGTTCGTATTCTCCACGGACCCTAGAAAATATAAGACGGAGGTCTCCAGAGAGATATGTGGGTTCTTCCAGGGGTCTATCACCACCAAGGAATGCTGGACATATGGTTGGCATACCAAGGGCTCTATCACCTCCAAGAATTGCTGGAAGGATAATTGGCTCTCCAAGGGATCTATCACCACCAAGAAATGTTGGAAAGTTAAGGGATCTATCACTATCAAGAAATGGTGGAAGGATAAGGGATCCATCACCACCAAGAAATGCTGGAAGAAGGATAAGGGATCTATCACCGACAAGAAATTCTGCAAGGACAAGGGATCTATCACCACCAAGAAATGCCGGAAGGATAATTGGCAACTTAAGAGATCCATCACCGCCCAGAAATGCTGGAAGGTTAATTGGTGGTTCAAGTGATCTATCACCACCAAGAAACGCTGGAAGGATAGTTGGCCCTCCAAGGGCACTATCACCGCCAATGAGTACTAGAAGCTTCAGTAGTGGTTCTAGAGCTCTGTCCCCAACTAGAAATGTGGGAAGCTACATGGATTCTTCTCGGGGTTATTCCCCTCCCAGGAATCATGGAAGCTACATAGGTTCTTCCAGGGGTTCTCCCTCACGTGGTAACATCGAAAACTTTCATGGACGAAGCAGGATGCTTGATGATGTGAGATTGCCATCATATAGTGTTAGAGGTGTACTAAATGGTCAAGCGCCAGCAAGTAGTGCTCTTTTTGCTAGGCCAATGCTACCTCCTCCGATCCCAAACACTCATCCATTACCTCCTTTGAGTCAGTTTCCTCCATATGCAAGTTTCATGCAGAATCCCTTCGCTGTAAGATCTTTTATCTTATTCTCAATTCGAGGATGACTTTTCTTTCTGCTTGCTGTAGCTAAACACTAGCTGAGTCCTTCACATTCACCTTGGATTTATGCTCTAGAATCATATTGAAACCACTTGCCTTGATCCTATACATATGTTATAATACATTTTATATATTCTGGTTGGTGATACAACAGGGGGAAGAGCTAACAGTTGATAGATTTTTAGATTCTCTTGGACTCGGGAGATACCACCTTGCCTTTAAGAAAGAGGAAGTAAGTGTGCTTTTTTCTTATATATAGACTTTCCCATTTTGGCTTTTGTGCTAGTTTATGAGTGCTTTTCATGTCCGCATATCAAATGTTCAGCAAACCACACAAAACTGTATGAAAATTACTAATAAATCCGTTGAGATGATCTACAGGTGGATATGACAACAATAAAGCAGATGAAAGAAAGTGATCTAAAAGATATCAACATACCGATGGTACTTTCCTTTTGATTCTCTTATCAATTGAAAACATTTTGGGATTGATATATTGTTTTAGTATATTTCTCGAATTTGGTATCATTCTATTGATTCAATGCATGCAGGGTCCAAGGAAGAAGATTCTTGAGGCTATAGCATCCCTTCCAAAATAGCAGGCACAGCTATATCATGAACGGGTTTGGCATCTGGCTCTCTTTTTTGTTCTTAGTAGCCTCTTTGTTGATCGGATTTATGATAACTTTTTGAGATCCAACCCGATACTTTTTTTTATCCGGATTATTGTAGGCAGCAGAATTGTAATTATCTCTTGTGGACTTTTGTTTTAATTCTTCTGCTTTTAAATTTGTAAACCCAAGCAGCCTAAATATGACTTTCGACAGCGTTTGGTGTTTTTATTATTTTAAAGCCCACTGGCCCATATTGGGATTTTAATTTGCAGATAGATAACCATATTAATTACAGTTCATTGAACAGGGATAAATTAAAGTTATATTCCAAATTTATTACTAGAAGAAGATGGATTTTAATGAGAAACTATAAACAAACATTTAATTTTAAGATTCTGACCAAAGCATGCTTTTGTGCTAGTGCTTATCTTTTTTTGTCTCCGTCTAATTTTATGTTCATAAATAATTAGATTAAATTTAGAAAAATAGGGGAGAAAACATCAAACGTCTTGACGTTTTGGATAAGGAATGATACATTGGATGTCGTTTTTTGTAGTGAGCCGTTTCGTTGTTTGGGCTTTATAATTGAGTTGGGCCTCAAGCATTGTCGAAGATAAAAAAATCGACCTGCTTAAAAAAGGCGGGAAACTGTTCAGCGTAAGATCCCTAGCGAAAAAAATTCCATAACTCATCGTCAACCTCGCGATTCGTATTGGAATCAGGTTTGGTATGTTTTCTGATTGATTTGATTTCGGATAGCTTTTTCTCTTTGCCCTACATAATCATCGCTTATCTGTGACTTTTGATTTCTCTAATTTTACTCAAATTCTAGAAATGGAAGAAAGTGGAAGAAATGGAGGAGCTGAGGCAGTAATCAATCTTAAACCTGGATCTTCGGTCCCAATTGCTTATGACCCGTGTTTTGGTCCTCACGAGGATCTACTTCTTCTTGAAGCTGATGACAATCTTGTCTCTGATATCTTCAATCAAAGGTATTAGTTTGATTTGCTTCTTCGTTTGTCTTATTAGGGTTCGACGGGTTTCTCAAATTGTTATCCTTAATCTTCAGAGTAACCTTGAGAGGACTTCGTGATGAAGATGCTGTTCTTTGCACTAAGTCCAAGACTTATGCTATCAAATTTGTTGGTAATTCTAATTCGATATTCCTTATTCCTCCATCAAGTTGTCCTGGTATTCTCGGAAATGTACAAGTCTCTGATACAGACAACAACGTTAAGCCACTTGTTTCAGTTCTCAAAATTGCTTCTGGTAACATGGAACTTGTTGAGGTTTCTCCTAGACTTGATAAACTTAAGGAGCTTCTTTTGGCAAATCCTTTTGGTGCTGGTGAAGTTGAAACCATGATGGATGATGATGATGACAATGATGGGAAGAAAGATCTAGTGTTGTACACATGGAGTGATTTGGTTAACACGATCCAAGCGAGCGATGAAGAGTTACGCAATGGTTTGAAGAGTCTTTCTGCTATTGAGATTGATGGTTACTGGAGGGTTATAGATGAGAATTATCTAGACATGATTCTGAGAATGCTACTTCATAACTGTATACTAAACAGTTGGTCATTTGATGATCTAGATGAAGATGAAGTTGTGAATGTATTAGTAGCTGATGAGTTTCCTAGTAAATTAGCTAGTCACTGCTTGCACGTATTTGGCTCTAAGGTAAACGAAACTGATAAGTGGAAATTAGAACCAAGGCTTGTGTGCTTGCACTTTGCTAGACAGATACTTAGAGAAGAAAAGATGAGACTAGAGAGTTTCATGGAAAAATGGAAGAAGAAGATCCCAGATGGGATGGAAGGAAGATTAGAGATGCTTGAAGGAGAGGTTCTAACAGAGAAAATCGGTATCGAAACACGGATTTATACATTCAGTATACGCTCTCTACCTTCAACTCCAACTGAAAGATTCTCTGCACTCTTTAAACATAGATCAAAATGGGAATGGAAAGACTTAGAGCCTTACCTAAGGTAATTGATCAAACTTTGTGATAAAAGATAGTGTTTTGAGTTATGAACTGATTTGTGTAGTTATGTTATTGCAGGGATCTTCATGTACCTGGACTCTCTATGGAAAGTTTGCTTCTCAAATACACACGCAAAGCACAACCTACTGCTGATGCACAACCAATCTTTAGTGCTAGATAATCCATTTTCTTACATATTTGTTTGGTATGTTCTGTTTTTATGTCGGTATTAGCCATTTTCCTCATGTTTAAAACAGAGTATTTATTAGTTGGGCCCAAAATTAAAGAGACTGGGCCTTGTTTGTTAGTCATTTTCTATGTGGACATGTAAAATTTATTATGTGGATAACATGTGATTTTTAGGTGCCTTATTTGAATGTTGAAGTATAAAAATGGACTACGTTACATATAATTTTTTAAAAAATGTACGTTTTAAAAATGGTCATTTATATGATGTTCTTAAGGTGGGATTGTTGCACCAACTATTAAATATAAGCAAGATTTTTCAAACTAATAAACTAATTAAGTGTTGACTAATCTCAAAAATCCAAACATTAAGACCTAAAGCCAAATTCAGTTTCTCTTTATCTTGACATTATTATACTACAACTACTATAATTATAGTCTTAGAAAATTCGATAGAATGTTAATAAAAATGATTATATAACTAATTTGATCATATTTGACGGTGAATTTGAAGTTGCATTAGTAGTAATTGCGTGGAAATTATCAAAGAGAAAATATAAAATCCCCACCGTTAATTTCATCCAAATAAACTCCACGTGATTAAATCACAACCGTTGATTTTCATCAAGATAAACCTTTATAAATACAGATCAGTTACAGAAACAGAGCTTCGTTATCTGCGCCAAACACTTTTCTCGAGAAAATATCTTCATTTCAATTTTTCACGAGAAATGTTTATTGAATCAGTGATTAAATTCTCTCAATCGATCTTCGAATTCATCACTCTCATCTTCTTCATCTACTTCTCTTTCCGTCTCTTCTTTAGATTCGCTTGTTTTCTCGCGAGCCGTCCTTGGCGTCGTTACCGTACATTCACGATTCGTCGTCGGAGATGGAGAAAATCCACGGCGGAGGAAACTCATTCACCACATTATTGTACAATTTGTCTGGAAAATGCGGCGGAGGGAGAGAAAATGAGGCGTTTAACGGCGTGCAGTCACTGTTTTCACGCCGATTGTATCGATCCATGGTTGATGAAGAAGTCCACGTGTCCATTATGCAGAGCCGAGATTCCGCCGGTTCCGCCGGGAAATCCTCTCGTCGCACTTATTGTTCCTCCCGGAGTAATCGAATTGTTCACCAAAGGAATAGTCTCCGATGCTTAGACTTTTAAGCTCGTGTTCAAAACATTTAATTAATTAATTATGACTAAGAAACGAGATTTCCAATTCCTTAGAATCTTTAGGTCAATTTTTGTAATCTCATTATATTGTTAAATGTAATCATTCATTGTACAAAAACTATTTGTTGGATAAAAAACTTATGATTTTAGTTGGTACTACATTTACTTAATTTACTCTATTATTTGCCAAATGATTAAGAATATATACACCCCCATTCAGATTTTAAATCTCCAATATTTGTTAATAATTAGATCCAAAAAAAATCATAAACTTTATATGGTCAAGTGTTTACATATCTATCGATGCAGTTTTTTCCTATCAAAATTCGATACTAGAAAATTATCTTGCCTATCGAGAATATATAGATTAGTGTTAGTACTCGCTTTACAAGTTTTTATATATCGGGATTCGATTTTTCTCTGCTATAAAAGGAAGAAAATTTTTTTTTAGAGAATGTGTTTTTCTTATGAATCAGATTTTGTCAATCCAAATATTAATAAATAGAAAAACTGTTTTGGCTCACCTAGTATTGTCTTGGATTTGGGGAAGGATTTTGATTTTACATCGACAGGCAAGTGGCCTTTAGTCCAGTCGTAGGGGTAAGTCCACTAAATGGTATGCGCACTTGCACATCCCGGAATTGAACCTTGCCGTCTACATTATGCATGAACTTGGTTAATAGGTCGGCTAATTGTGACCTAATATTGTTGACTAAAAAAAATAGTATATCATAGAAACTAAGGAACTCTGAATTTAAATTTCACTAAAAAAAACTGCAAAAATATTGATATTTAACCAGATGATCAGAATCATTTACCAAATTTTTTGTTGTTTTTAACTGATTCAACTTGTTAAATCTATTTAATACCCTAACTTGCTACATCATTTTTTTTAACAATCTCGTTGTATACCTTCAACAGTTGAATCTAAGATTCAACACTTCCATTGTATCTAGTCTAATAAAGTTAGCAAATGAGAGTATAGATTAGTGTATAACACTGCTAGGATATTATATTTCTTCTCCACTTAAGGAAACTTCTTACCCACTATATATCTAACCCCACCATCCAACAAAGATGTTCCAAGTCTTTAACAAAGTTGTTTTATTCTGTCAAATAATGTCTTTAACAAACAATAATAATTATAAAAGTAGTGTACATGTTTATTTGGTGAAGTACTAAGTTTAATTGCAAAAACACTTTAAGAGTTCGACATAAGAACTTTCTACTATAATTTATTTGGCCAAAGAATCTGCCAAAAGTATTGGTATGACGTGTGATGGAAGAAAGTAGTAACTTGTAAAATGAGAAAACATATTTGTATTTTTTATTTTCAACTAATGTCATTTTAGATTTTTTACACAAATTAACAAATATAATAATAAAATTCATTATGCTCCTAATAATTAATGATAGTGATTTGCTGGAATTCATGTTTGTAATTTTGATTGGAAGTTAATATATATATATATATATATATTCTGAAAATTAGATTCGAATTTTAAATAACAATCTTTTGTGAAACAGAGAAAATATATATTTTTAATATATTTATATAATTAAGTGTTTAAATATAAAATATGGACTGGAAATGATTTTGTGAAGTTTATAGTCTACAAATTAACCAAAAAATCTTTTAATTACAAAAAATAAGCACAAAATGAAGTGAAAATTGTTTTTGTGAAGAATATAGTCTACATATTTATCAAAAAATATGTTTATAAGCAAAAAAGTAAAAATTTATAAATCACCAAAACTAACATAAAATACAGTGAAAATTACTTCGTGAAGGCTAAAATCCATGAATTTACCAAAAATGAGTATATATAGACAAAAAAAAACCATATCAAGAATAAATTCAAAAGTGGTTGAAAATTGATTTTTTGAAGGATATAGCTTATAGATTAACCAATAAAGTGGGTTAAATTTGACTTTTTGAAAGCTATAGTCCATGAATTTACCAGAAATAAATGTATAGGAAGTTTCTTTTTTAATCCAAAATTTATCAAATAAACATAAATTTGTGAAGGTTATACTCCATAAATTTAAGGCATATAACCGAAAAAATGTCAACACGCGCTCACGCGCAACAGTTGCGCGTTGTTCTCTACCAAAACATTTATTCCTTCGTTAGTAAAGAAGGCCCAATGGGTGGATAATAAGGCTTAATGAGAAACTATTGGGCTTACTACAAATCATCGTCAGGCCCAATATCAATTTTATTTTTCCTTATCCCTCGTCAAATATATATATTTTTAACATATCTTATAACTAAGTGAAGTCTTGACTGATATAATGTTTTGAAAATTGGTTTTCTCGAAGGTGGTTTTTATTTATTTAATACTCTAACAAAAAATATAATCACACATCCAGCTAATGACTCAGGGCACCGGGGTTCGATTTCTCCCCACTACATTAGTAAGATTAAAAAAAGATTTTACGGTGTGGACTAGGCTATGGATCAGACCTTGTCGATCCAATTGTTGACAAAAAAAGAAAAAATATAATCACAGAATTCCAACTATTATGATATAGTAACTAGATAACAAATATAAATAATTCTGTCACGGGTATAAAGATGTCTACATAATAATACCCGTGATATGTAGCTTTAAGTATAAATAAATATAAACAGTTATAAGTTGATAAAAAATGAATATAATATTATATAATTTAACAAGAAAACCAACAAATGTTTAAATTTGATGAAAAAAAGAAAATAAATCAAAATCTTATTCAAAGCCTAAGGTCCAAAAGGATTTGAAATATCAAAATTAAAAAATTTGTAAACATATATACGTATGTGACTATGGAATACACATAATAAGAATACAATCTTAAGAAGATATACATAAATCGATTTTTAGTTCTGATGTGGACACATATATGGGCAAAAATATATACCATATATATATACATATATATATATATATATATATATCTGTCTTTCCATATATTTAAATGACATATATATATATTTACAATTTTATCAATATATTTTTAGCATAAATGAGAAATTATCAAATATGGAGATTTAGTTCTTATATTTTTCGCTAAGTGAAAGATCTAATTCTAGGAATTTTTTTTAAGCAAATACATATTTCGAGTAAAAAATACATAGATAATATTAATAATCCTTAATTTAGTTGTGGTAACCATAATATGGATTTTCTATAAATATACTTGAATATAGTCACATGCATAGATATGTCAAACCCAAGTAAATGCAAAACCAATTCTACAATTGTTCTTCAGATCGTCTAAAGATTAGTTAAACAACAATGTCTCCATCAAAAACTGGATCTTCACAATGCTTATGGACAAGTGTTTGCATTGTGCTATTGTTAATGTCGATGGCTCATGAAGCTGTCTCTACACATTGTGCAGAAGCTCTCACAAAGAGTCTTTTGTATTTTGAAGCTCAACGTTCTGGTAAATTACCTTCGAACCAAAGAGTTAATTGGAGAGGAGACTCTGCACTTAGAGATGGTTCTGATGTTCATGTAATACAATACAAAACCTTTTCGTTTTTATGTTCATATTTTATGATGCTTAGATTATTGAAGTTTTAAGTGATAATGTCTAGGTTGATCTCACCGGAGGGTATTATGATGCCGGAGACAACATGAAGTTTGGGTTTCCGTTGGCTTTCACGACGACAATGTTAGCTTGGAGTAGTATAGAGATGGAATCAGAGCTTAAGGTCCATAAGGAGTACGAGAACGTCCTTGTGGCTCTCAAATGGGCGACTGATTATCTTATCAAAGCCCATCCGGAGCCAAATGTTTTGTATGGTCAAGTTGGTGAAGGGAACTCGGACCATGCTTGTTGGATGAGACCTGAGGATATGACTACTCCACGGCCTTCATACCGTATTGATGCTCAGCATCCAGGTTCTGATTTGGCTGGCGAGACAGCTGCGGCTATGGCTGCAGCTTCTTTGGCCTTTGCGGAATCTGATGCAGCCTATGCCAAAACACTCATTTGTCATGCAAAGGAGCTATTCGAATTCGCTAAGGCTCATCTTGGAGTCTACCAAAGCTCCATTCCTAATGCTGGTGGCTTCTATGCAAGTAGTGGATATGAAGATGAGTTGTTATGGGCCGCGGCTTGGCTCCACCGTGCCACGAATGAGCAGACATATCTCGACTATCTAACACAAGCGTCTGGTACCGGAGGTACAAGGAGTGTTTTTGCTTGGGATGATAAGTTTGTGGGAGCACAAGTCTTGGTAGCCAAGGTAGGTTTTACGTATCTTCACCAAAAAAACATATCACTTTTACAAAAACATAACAGTAAGATTGTGTAAATGCAGCTTGCACTTGAAGGGAAAGTAGAGAGTAATGGTAAGGTCGCAGAGTATAAGAGTATGGCGGAGCAATTTATCTGCAACTGTGCTCAAAAAGGTAACAACAATGTGAAGAAAACTCCGGGAGGTTTGCTCTATTTCTTACCGTGGAACAATCTCCAATACACTGCTTCTGCTTCCTTTGTCCTCTCTTCTTATTCTAAATATCTTGAAGCTGCAAAAGCCTCGATTCAATGTTCCAATGGTGTTCTTCAAGCTTCAGATCTTCTCAACCTCGCTCGTGCCCAGGTTGACTATATACTTGGGTCGAATCCGAAGAACATGAGCTATATGGTTGGTGTTGGGACCAATTATCCCAAAAGACCACACCATAGAGGAGCTTCCATTGTGTCGATCAACACAAACCATATTCCTGTGACATGCAATGAAGGGTTCAGCAAGTGGTTTTACAATCCTGGACCAAACCCGAACGTTCTAATTGGAGCAGTCGTGGGAGGACCCGACGAAAACGATGCTTATGGAGATCAAAGGGCTGATTTCCAACACAGTGAGCCTGCTCCGGTTACAGTTGCTCCACTTGTTGGTGTCTTGGCCGCCATTGCTTGATCATTCTCTCTCTGTTTCTTTATCTTATTCATTATACGCCCTAGCCTAGGCCGTTCATTAAGATAGTTAAATTTCGGAACTTACTATTGTAGTTTGCCTCCGAACTGATAATATATCAGAAAGAAAATAATTCATCTTAAAATGCAAACTATTCTCTACAAAATTGTTCCAACCTTAACATTCACACAACTCTAACATCTACACACAAGATAATTTGTACATAATCAGAATTCAATAATACTGAGAGGGCTGTAGAGTAGATTCTTTACCGTTGTTGCATCAGTCAATCAATCCCCAACGTTGAAAATGGCTCAATGGCTCCCTGAGGTATCCGAAAGAGAAAAGATTAGACCATATGTAGCTGTCTTAAACAAAAGTTTGTATATGAAGTGAAGTTTTTGATTACTCACAGAGCAATCATCATGAACACGCCATATGGTCTCCCCAAGAAGGTTTGCTACTGAGAGAACTGTAAGCTGAGGAAAATAGTTCTTCTCCGACAATGGAATTGTGTTTGTTATGATCACCTCTTGAAACAGCCCGCTCGATAGTCTACTGATTGCAGGAGGGCTGTTTAAGAATGTAGACACAAATGCATATGTATAAGCTTCTTTCTCTCTTTATATTCCCAACACTTCAAAAATACTTTAAAGACATACCTAAACACGGCATGAGTGGTACATGCGTATACTTCTCTTGCTCCTTCTTGGTGTAACAGAGCCGCACCTTTGCTTATGGTTCCTAATATATTTGGCAGTTAAGCACAAGTAGCCAAGTATAATGAGTTTTTACGATTTTATTGACAGATACAATTGAGATTTATAACTCACCCGCTGTGTCAATCATGTCATCTACCATAATGGCTACTTTCCCTTTAACATCCCCGATTAAGTTCATCACCTACATGAAACGGATTGTTAAACATCAAACTGAGTCTTGGTTAAAAAATCTATTTGTCAAATGATATATATACCTCTGCAACATTGTGCCCGTGGCGTCTTTTATCAACTATTGCTAAAGGCGCATCAGATAACTTTTTGGCAAAAGCTCGAGCCCTTGCAACGCCACCAACGTCAGGGGAAACTACCACTAAATCACCAGATGATATGGCCTTACTTGCTAGATAATCCAGTATCACAGGCTGTTCATGAATATCAAGCAAAAAAAGAGAACCATAAGAAAATCCATTTTCACAAAAGGAAATCAATGCTTTGAGTAATCATTAACATAAAACCTTTTTTACCTGGCCATAAACATGATCGACTGGAATATCAAAGTACCCCATAGACTGTCCAGAGTGAAGATCACAGGCAAGGACACGGTCTGCACCAGACTGTGTGATCAAATTGGCCACAAGCTTGGCTGCAATAGATTCACGTCCTTGAGTCTGCAAGAATTTGTGGGATGAAAGACTCGTACCAAAATTCTGTAAGCGATAACTAGAAACTAAATGGAGCCACAGGAATGACACAATTGAAGAACTCAAATCAGCTTCATGCCGAGAACTAATCTACACAACTTGATTACCTTGGGATACTAACTACCTATATATATCTTACTTAAACTAACAATACTCTGAGAGAAGATTTATTCCAGGACAGGTTCTATAGTTTCAAGGACTTGCCTTTCTATCAGCTCGAGCATAACCAAAGTAAGGAATCACAGCTGTGATTGTTTTGGCAGATGCTCTCCGACAAGCATCAATCATTACAAGCAATTCCATAAGGTTTTCATTAGCAGGTGGGCATGTAGGCTGTACAAGGAACACATCGCATCCCCTTACACTCTCTTGTAGCTGAACATAGATCTCACCATCAGCAAACCGTTTAATCTTGATTTTCCCAAGCTCCAGACCCAAGTAGCAAGAGATCTCCTGAATCAACAGAAAAAACATCCAATGAGCAAACGACAAGATCTAGGACTTGATTACTCGAAATTAAGTTCTTCCCAATCGTTTAACCAGCATTTTGAACAAATTTCCAGTTTCAGTCTTCAATTTTCTAATCCTGGATTTAAGCAACTAATCGAATTAGAAGAACAAATATCCAGTTCCAAGCTACTAATTGTTGCAGTCGAATCCGAAGATCTTCAGCGATTACTAAATTAAGAAAGAACCTGAGCCAAGGCAGGATTAGCAGTGCCGGAAAAGATACGGAGACGTGTGGTATTCTTGTAAATCGAATCTTCCAAACCTGTCGACGAAAGAAGAGAACTCGCGGGAATG
Organism: Lepidium aucheri; assembly: GCA_900406435.1. Classification (NCBI taxonomy): domain Eukaryota; kingdom Viridiplantae; phylum Streptophyta; class Magnoliopsida; order Brassicales; family Brassicaceae; genus Lepidium; species Lepidium aucheri. The sequence continues at coordinate 16,503 of OVBA01000057.1, read as the reverse complement.
TTATCCCCTGTAAGAAGACGGAAACCGGCGGAGTCTCCGCCATTGAACTTGAACGGATCCGCCGCTTTACACTTCTATATTTTTAGTCAACAAACAGCAGAAACAACATTAGAGGAGACTACGAACACTAGGAGACTACGAACACTGTAAACTACTAATAACCAGAAAATAGAGAAGACTTACAACAGAAAATCGACCCGAAGAAGGACGAGAGATCAGAGAAGAACGCCGGAGACATATCGCCGGAAAATTAGGTAACGGTTGAACAAGTGACGCCATGTTATTCGCCTGAAAATCAATCGATCAACACTGAAATTGGCGAGAAATGGATCGAGAGAGAGATTTTAGGGTTCTGAAAAGCTTAAGCTCGTAACTCAGTAAAATCAGTCTTTGTTTCTTCTTGCCCGCGAATTTTTCACTCTACGAACGACTCTTCGTATACTCAAGTTAAATCCCTTTCAAAGTTTTCAACTAACGGTAACGGTTTCCGTTTGAATAAACAGGAAGTAACCGTAACGATATCTCTATAACCAAACACTCAGAAACTTGAAATCTCAATTCATTTCTACAACACAAACATGAGAAATGTAAGAAAAAGTACAACGCTTGTTATAAGCCTCAAAGCAAGAACAACTCTAATGAGTTACGGTTTATTGTAAATCTGAAATTTCATTTACAGTTTCATAAACGGAGCTCTGAGTTGTTAGTTATCTTTAGGATGTAACTCCATATGGAAGCAATGCTGCTGCAACGACTCTTCCTTCTTCATTCAGAATGTTGTAAGTTGATGCAGCATTTCTCTGTGAATTAGAGTAATTTATATAAGCACATAAGAAGTTATGAGCTAAGCTTGGCACTCGAGAAGATATAGTAGATTAAGAAACATACCGAATCAACTGTTTCTAGCTTCATGCCATTGGATTTCACAAACTGACGGACCTCAGGAGTTACTGGGTAAATATCTCTTCCACAACCAACAATTAAGAGCTCTGGAGCGTAAACACACAATTCGATAACTTCGATTAAAACATTATACATTGAGACCTGAGACTCAGGCTTAATATGCAGCAATAGATGATCAACCAATAGAAACACAGTTTTTTTCATATGTATAATACAGTTTCCTGTAGTCAGTAATCTAATCTAATGATGCAAAAGACGACAAAGCACATTTGTTTTTAAGATAAACAAACTGTTTGATCCATATTACCTGGTATGGGTCGAACTGTCTGAAAGATAGACAAGCTGCATCCACGGAAATAGAGATAAACAAACGTTTAGCCACTTATGAACAAAAGCATCTATTCATAAACTAGATAGAGAACCACAAGAGCAACAGCAGCAAAGAACACTAAAAAACCATATGTTTGATCAAACAGTTAAAGCTTTTGAATCCTTTAATGACAGTGAACATCAAAACATTCAACTAATCTTTTGTTAAGGCACACAACTTTCATTCAAACAGAGTCGTACAAAATTGTCTCCAGTCGAGGATGTGACAGAACATTGGTCAGAATCTAGAACAGAGAAACAAAGAGTGATAATAACACACTTATATAGATTGCGCAACAACATTTCCCTAACCAGAGAGAAGACGGAGACACACCTATCAGGGGTGATCTCAGAGAATTTACGAGGGCTCCAAGACATTAACAAATTCCCAACACAGAGTAAGCTACCTTCGTATTTGACCCCATTCACCGTGAAACTCGTCTCATTAAATCTGCAAATTTAAGATAGAATTCACCACCAAAACCCTTAATCATTCAATAAAATCAAACCCAGAAACAGTCGGCAAATCCAAAATCGACGACGAACAACAAGAGAATGAACCATGGGAATTTGGAATGATTACTCTTGAAAACGAAGCTGGTCTTCGGGAACATTGTCAATAAGATTGATCTGATCATAGAGAGAGAAAGCTCGTCTCAGAGATGGTAAAACAGGATTACAATGCTTCGGAACTTCTTTTCTCATGCTTTGAATCAATTTTGGCAAAGCCGCCATGGATTTCTGCCTCATCGCCATCTTCGCGGCAGCTCAATCTCCTGATTCGTGATCGCCGATTTTAGCTGCCGTCTCAAGACCTCAAAGTTTAACTAAACCGGTTTAGTCGTTTAATTCTTACCAAAATCGGTTATTGGATTTCATTGCCAAAACCAAAAGCAAACCAAATTCGTTGATAACATGAACACCAAACAGCTTCAAAATTCCGTAAGTTGATGACAAGAATCTCGTTAACCAAATCAAGTATGTGGTATATTGTTGTTTCATTGGAAACAAAACTTAATAAAAATACAACTATGTGGAGCCAAAAAGAACATAAATATGTATGCGTTCTCCACTTCCTTATTAATCCAACGATTGAATATGAACTCATCAAACAGTTGTCAGAAGGTTCTTTTCACTTCTGTTCCGAAATCCAAGAGCTTGCTCAGAAGGTTTTTATGGAGAGTAGTATGAAGGAGCTGGGAGGAACGGAAATGGTGCAGCTGAAGCATAAGCCACAGGAGGTTGAGCCACACGCTTCTTTCGTCTGTGAGTTTTTACTTCATTTGATGCGGCATGCGACAAACCGGCTTCTTCTACGAGTTGCTGTGGGTTATCATTAGAAACACGGTGTAGAAGAAGACCAGACATGAAAACAGGAAGGAAGAGAAGACTAGCATGGAACATCTTCCTAGCTTTTTGCATGGTCCCATGGCGATAGAATGAAAATGCCGTGGCCGCGATTGCTAATGTAAGAAGAGTTGATTCAACGCAAAACCAACCCGTGGTTAATCCCCCTGTCACAAAGAAGAAACGTACAGTTAAAATCAGAAACAGCAGTCAATGAACTAAAAATATGATGGATCCACAAGACTCACAGTCATAGGCGATGAAACCAAGAGGGACCATGTAAAAGCAGTTCCTTAGAGCCACTGCTGCTATTCTCTGTCCTGACGGATCAAAGAGAGACAGCATCTTGTAACTGACAACAGAGTAATGAAGCACAATATCAGAAATTGGGTCCGGCTGCATGCTACTTTCTAGCGAAAAGAATTGACTATTTAGCTACCACCAAGTCTACTGCTGTGAAACTTTATACTACTTAGTAATTTAACGGAATTGAACTAATTCAAGATCAATACTAAATTTTAATCTCATATGAAACCATATGGTCTTACCCTCCAGCTGCATAATCATTGCGGCAGAGATGTGCAAGGGCCATAAAATGAGGGATCTGCCAGAAGTAAAGAGCAGCTGGAAGAATCATCGAATTATATGAAATCTGACCAGAAGCTGCAGCCCACCTGAAAACCCCAAAAGTATATAAGCAAACCACGATTCCAATACAAAGGAAAATGAGTATGTAAGCCCTACAAACCAGAAAATGAAAAAGAGGACGAGAATCAAAACAATTTACCCAAGCAAGGGAGGGATGGCACCAACAACTGCCCCAACCCATGTATTGATAGGGTGAATTTGCTTCAACGGAGTATATACAAACGCATAAAGGACAAGATTGGCAGATGCAAGTCCAGCAGCCAACATATTAGTCTGCAATAACCTTGTCGTGGAAGCAAAAGATTAAATTCATAATATTTCTATTCACCGAGCCATTAAAAAAAGAAGCCGTATGGAAACAAGTACTCACCTTGCTAGCCAACAAACAAGCTCCAGAAGCACCAGCAATAGTGGCCCACGCTGTTGCGTGTGGAACACTAATGCGTCCTGAAGGCAATGGTCTTTGCATTGTTCTTTTCATCTTAGAATCATTGCTTATCTCGAAAATCTGATAAACGTAAAACAAGCAAGCAAGAGAAACTACATGAATTCACAGCAAACAAATTCAAAAAGTTTATAGACTTTCAGACTGTTCAACGGCTTTGTACTAATATAACAGCTATTTTCCCAAGCATACTATAGATCATAAACTAACAAAATTCCACAGTGAGAATTGAAATTGTTGTTCTTAAGAGGATAAATCAGAGGAAAGAGAGAGAAATTGAAACCTGATTTAACGAATTAGCAGATGCAGCAATCATCATGGTACCAGCACATGTGTAACAAAGCCCTGGGAAGTCAATTGCAGCATTTCCCGCACCCAGAATATATCCAGTACCAGAAGTCGCAACCACAAGCATACTACAAACATCAAACAAACAAATGTTTAAATTTTACCATCAGAGATATCCTTTTTTCCCAAATTCTCATTAGAAACGAAAAGAAGACAAACCTAAGTCTAGCTTTAGAAAGCTCCGAATAACAACGAGCGTAGTGGTACCCTAATCCAGCCACAGCTGCAACTCTAGACGAAACCTCACCGGTGGTAGCTGTGGCGGCGATAGTACCCGAAGCAAAAGCTCGATTCGTGTCCGATTTTCCTCCAGTAATCCCTAGCTTAGCAGTGGATTCAGGTAAAACCGAAGGCTCAGAAAAGCTGTTAACAGCACAGAATTCGCGAGACCAAGGAATCAGTCTAGGGTTTGGCAAAGACGAGGAAACAGAGATCCTCGAAGACAAACGAGAGACAATAGATCGTCGCCACATCGTAGCAACTAACTGTTCGCTCGTTCGAATCTCTTAAGCGTTGAAGGAGATCCACAGACACTTCTTCATATTATGATTACGAACAGACTGATTGCTTCCAAATTATCACGGAGACTCTTCTCTATTACAGGAAATCAGTATCACAAATTTAGATATTCTATTTTATGGTCAATTATATATTTATGATAGAATTCAGGGGCCCTTGTGTAAATAAATCTAAGTATAGTTATTCAGGGGCCATGATTTTTGTTCTTTTGACCCATTAAAAATCTACTACTTTCCTTGGGCTTCGCCTAATTTGGAGGCCCATAAAGTTTTGATACGACATCGTTTCGAAAAAAACAGTTTCAAACATTCTGGAAGAACATAGCCAGATAAACAACAAAGCCACATCATTTTGCCTGAAATACACCAAAATCATTAACCGAATCAAAACTGTTGGAAATCCATTACAACTGAACAGCTAACTGAATCTTTAAGACGAAGTTGTTCATCATTGATCAATGAGAGAGTTCAACAGCCGTCTGAACTCAGGAATTTTCCTTGCTTCCACGGCCATGACTAAACCCATCAGCTGATAATTCTTCATCTATGAGAACAGCCAGTAAAGCCAAACATCACAAGTCAGAAACAATCAAACAACTGACATGAAAGCTATGTGCCTAATAAGCTGAAGAGATAAACTTACTTCTTGAGAAGTAACGAGCTTTGAGCTCATAGGGAATGTGAAGGACCAAGAGCTTAGCTGCAAATGGATTTTCAATGTTCAGAGAATATGATTTTCCTTTACACAAACGGAAAGTCGAGTAAAATATATATGAGTATAACTTTACCTGGAGAAAAAGTTCATCTTCAGGCTTAAGAAATATTGTTTCTTCAATGTCTTCTTCACCATGTCGAGGTTTTCTTACCTTAGCATTCTTCAGCTATACAATTAAGGATACATATCACATTGTTAAAACAAGAAATCTGAAAAGACAATAGAAATCCATAAGGTAACACAAATTACCTTGTAAATCTTGGTGACTAGAAGATATGTCTTGAAGCGGAACGAGCTTCGAAGCTTTTCTGTAGGCTATAAACAGAATAATTTTGCAATGTTATATTTTTATTGCTCAAAAGAAGTTACCTAAATAGTTATCACTAAAGATCAAACCTCGTCTTCAGTGGCCCATGAGACTTCATCGAACAATCCATCATACAGTGGAGGGAGAAGTTGTGGAGGAAGATTCATCACTCTTTGAGATACCAGTAAACCAACATCTTGTGCCTTTTTCTCTAAGAGCATTTCCAGATCATTCGCTATATTCTTTTCAGAACTAACTTTACGAAGAAACTCTTTTAACTCGCTAAAGCACTTATTGTCCTAAACAAATGCAAACAAATGCCAACAAACACATTTTAGGATCAGGAATACTTCAACAAGTCTAGCAACCAAGCCACAAAACTCCATACAAAACTATGATACAAAGAGCGTATTCAAGTGAATTTTCTGTGACTTGCCTTATATCTGGCCATGTTAAGAGCAGTGACAACAGCAAATAATGACTCATCCTCATCCTCTCCTACTTTCACAACAGTTCCTACTGTTGTTTGTGCCAATATCAAATCAACAAAACTGCTTAAATCCCACTCCTTGTCATCGAGATAGTTTTGTAGGAGAATCTTAACTCCATGAAAATCAGTAGGTTTAGGATCAAAGAATTCAAAGTCTGCTTGGACATCTTCCTTCAAAGATCAAGCATTTCATCTAAATTAGAGAGCTTTTCATCTAAAATATCCAACACAAGAGTAAATACAATCCCTTACCTGAGAGTCTTCTTCATCAGAAGAATCCGAAAATTTAACCTCTTTCCCTTTTTTAGAAGGGAGATTTACTCTTTCATCTACAAAATTACAATGAAACATCACTACAGTGTTTGTAAACACAAAACTCCTATTCAATCTAAAGTTTACTCACCAAAAGACATCTCTTCAGAACTTTGACAGTCTTTAGGATGAGGCAATTTACGCTTAGCCAAGGCAAGTGACCGCATAAACGGTGAAAATGCTAAAGGCTGATGCTTTGTCAATCTTCTTCCTGATGGTCTCCGAGGCATCTCTTCCAATTCACAGCTAACAAATTTTCAGACTCATTAACTAAACGCACACAAGCTTTACGAATTGAGTTCAAGGAACTGTAAATTTCGAAAACATACCGAGAGAAGAGGCAGAGAAGAATCTACTAAACTAAAAGAAGGGTAATAAGTGAGAACCTTAATTGAGTTCCCTAATCACAAAACCAGAAAAAGAAAAGCGAAAACTTTTGAATTTACGGAGAGCACTGCAAAAACAAATTCGAGAGGAAGGAGGAGGAAGAAATAGGGTTGCGCAAACAAAAACCATAACCGAATCAAACCAAACCGAATTAATTAATTTGGTTTAGTTTTGGTTTAACCTATAATCCATTTGGTTAAACTCAATCTATGAGAAACGACGTCGTTTGGAATACTAATCCGTAACGGTGTCGTTTCAGTGTCTTTTATAGTTTAATGTTTTTATGTCATATAGCCTCCATATCTGGACTGGCATCCGGCTCCCGTCCCATAATTCTCATACTTTTTAGAAATAGAAAATTTTAATTTATATTTCAGAACTAAAAGTAATATCTAAACGGGTAAGAAAAATAGTTAGAAATAGATCCAAGAATTATCCGAATTTTGGTTGGGTATTTGTTTACGTTAACTAAATGTTAAGATATATTAGATTCAAATATTAGATATATTTCAGATAATTAAGATCAAATTTATAACAATATTTAACTTAAATTTTCACAATTTTATAATGAACAAAAACTATTCAATATGGATATACTAGTATTTTTTGTAAGAAAATAGTAATGTTGTTTATTTAGTTACAAATTCTACCACTGTAATTTTGTATTTTTTGTGTATTGAACATCGGTGAATCTTGTATACATTGTTATTTTTGTTATATTGATTATATAATTTATAATCACACTCTTAATTTTTTGATTATTCGTATTTTCCAAACTATTTCTCATACGTGTACCACAATTCTCGGATTTAGTAAGACTTCGAGAATAGTTCGGGTTCTTCGGAATGTAAATTTTGAATTTCAAAATTCTCGTACCATTCATGATACCCAAAATCCATGTCCCACTATATAGCAGAAATTGTTTGGGAAATAAATCTAAATTCTCTATGTACCAGAAATTGTTTGAAAAATAAATCTAATTCTCGAACTTACCATTATTGTCCCATACTCATAATTTCCCTTCTTATTACCTTCAAAACTACTCATCTGTTGAAGATGTAAAATACCAAAACAATGATTATCTGAACTTAAAACAAAAAATGTTCCAAAAATGATACAGATTTGAAGAAGATGAGTAACTATTGCTTTATATATGTTACAAAGACAAACTATAACCGTATACAACTCTGTAACATATAATTACAACTCAAATAAATCGAATCAAAGAATCATATCTTCTACTATCCTCACTACTCTACTTATTTCGTAAAAACATTGTAAAATTTATCTCAGTGGAAAGAAAAAACGAATATAATATATTTACTCCAAAAGAATATTTCACGAACCACCACCATGAATCGTCTTAGCCACTAAACCTCCGGTGATTGGGAAAAAATCAGTCTCTTCTTCATCTCTTGATTCTGAATCTTCAGAGACAAGCAACAATGTGAAAATGATCACTATGTTCTTCAAAGCTTAAGCATCTGAGTGTCTTTGTTGCTTATCTGAGCACATACACTCTGGAATTGGATGTTTTGTAACATCTTTACCAGCTTTGCTTGTTCTTAGTTCAGGCTGTCCTAAAGATTCTCGATGAAGGTCCTTCACAATCCTGTTGAAATCTGATTCAGGAAGCGACGTATTCATGAAGTAAGGAAGCATTTGTCTCTTATTAGGAGTGATATATTTCTTGTGACCAGCATAAGCTCTTTGTCCTTGTAATGCATGTCCCATGTTTCCACCGTGAGATGGTATGAAAACATCACTCTTTTCGCAGACAATGTAGTCGATTGCAGCCATAACTGAAGCTTTCTTTGCGAATGGTTCGAGCTCACCAGGTAAAGCAAGGTCATGTTTGTTGTAGAAATGAGGGAATTCTTTTGTTAATGGCTCCAAAACCTCTTTTCCTCCTAGAGGCTCTCCTCCTGCCCAATAGATTCTTGCATCCTTTGGAGCTTCTAAAGCTTTAAGCAGCCTGTAGAATTGCAATACAAATGGTTAGTAATCATCAAAACCGAAAACTACTGAATGTCTGTCTAACCATAATCAAAAATATACCTTGTGACTTCAAGAGCGGTTAAAGGACACAGACCAGCTAGTTTTCTCTGGTGATAAGTCATGTTTGATCGACCGGTAAGAAGCTCAGGGTGACGTTCTCTTTCACTGTTGACTATCTCATCATACTCAGGAGTTAAACCAGGAAGACAACCAGTTCTAACCCAAACATCTTTCTCCATTCGTAAATGAAGTGAGAGATATTGTCCTTGCTTACGCATCCTTGAAGCTAGTGTGTTACCGAGTTCTAGTATACTCGGAGAAAATCTCAGAGCTTGGAAAGCTACTTTGCATCGAAGTTTCTGAAGATCAGAGGGAAGGTCCTTAGAGAGTCTTGAATCAAGACCACGGAGAAGTAAGACTTTTTCTCTGTTAATCTGCAAAAACAGAGGAATAATATACACTATTAGCTCTCAATCTAGTCAAACAAAACACATCAAACTAGTTTGCTTATTTGGTAAGAAATCTTACTCTCTTCAGATAATGAGCACGAATCCATTGAGGAGAAGCGTGAAGTGGAGTTCTCTTCTCTTCAACAGGTCTCGTCATTACATGAGTAGAAGGTAAAGACGAAACTATATGAACATCATCCGCTAAAACATTCTTGAAATGCTCCAAATCGAATATATCCGCAAATTCACTAAAATTGCAACAAAAAGAACACAATTAGATCAAAAATCACGTCTTCAATTACACAATATAGAAATTTCAGAGCTTAGTTATATACCTTTCGTCTCCCCAAATGACATTGACCTGTAAAACAGGAACAACAAGAGAAGCTCCAAGGATTCTGGCAATCACAACTGCATCAACAATCTGATTTCTTTGTTGATTCATCCCACCAGAGACAACAACAAGTAGATATTTCCATCTGTTCTGCAAAATTGATCTGCTATCTTTCTTATACTGACTGGTAAATCCCAAACATGGCTTAAACCCTAACCCATCAGGCTGTTTCCAGAAATCACTATCTGTCAACAAAGTCTCGTTTTTTCCACCATCTGATTGAATAAACCCATTCGAATTCAAATACCCAGATGGAGATTTCGCTTCCGTGAGTTCCGTATCATTGTTCAGACCCAAACTCATACGAGATTCACCATGTTGTTGTTCCCCATCAAAGCTCAATGGTTGTTTCGTTGAACAAGGGTAACGTGTAAAAGGGAGTGAGATTGGGTCAACGTTGTATCCAAGTTTCAACATACCAAAGAGTGAAACAAGAAAGAGAGTAAAAAACCAGATTCTAGGGTTTCTATAAGAGAAGCTGGATGATCTTGAAGATTTCTTAGGAGAAACGAGAAGTGATTGTAAAGAAGAAGAAGATAAAGAGTTTATAATCTGAGAAGGAACTGAGATATATGAAACTTTCTTCTTGTTGCAGCTACTGTTACTATTCTTCGATAACGCCATTGAAGAAGACGAATCTTTGTTATCTGAGCTTTTGAAAGAGAGAGACAGAGAGAGAGATTAAAGGTAATCGCAGAAAGTAGGAATGTTGAGTCACAAAGCTTCGGCGATGAAGAAGGAAGGAGAGACAAAAAGAGAAACGTGTGAGAGAGAAAGAGAGAAGAGAGAAATGGGCGGCGGGAACGCGAAGTCTGATCAAAGTCTGCAACGCGTTCTTAAAGGAAGAAAGAGAGAAGAAGATTACCACATGGCAGTTTTATTTGAATTTCTTAAACTGTTTTTACTTAATTAAATTATTTAATCAAATTTGTGTTGACTGTAAAAAATTTATTAAGTTCAAGTGATTAGGAAAGTGTCTTTATATAACAAATAGTAGAAGCATTTTTCATGCGTTTATTTCTGTGTTACGAATTAAAATTTGTTGAAAAAGTTTTTTGGTAGGTCCAATTTCTTAAAAAAATATTTACAAATGAGTTATTCTGGATATTTTCCATTAATATCATATCAAAATTAGTTGGGAAAAAAAAACAGAACTATATGGATAAAATGATGGAATTTATGAATGGAACCATGGAAACTGAATAATTGTCATTGTGGTAGTCATATAATTAAATATATCTATTTTTGTAATTTTATTTGAAATTTGACTCTAAATAAGCGTATTATTTTTATTTAAAAAAATTGAGTTATAAAATTGTTGATATGATATAAAATATGAACGATACAACAATGTATTTTAAGATTATCGTATAACAATTTCAGATGGTATTTATTCTAGTTACAGCTGGTAATTTCATTAATAGCATGTGCATTTACAAATTTAGGGATAAAATCTCACTACCTATATTATGTAGGAACTTGGCTAATAGTCGGTTAGTTGTGATCCAATATTAACAAATAAAAATTATCGTTAGATCAACAAAGTTTAATTAATAATCTAAAACTCTAAAAATGCAGGATCATGCATCTACCAAAAAATCAAATTTGGATGAAAACAACTACAAAAATAAGTATCAACCACTTACCAAATTCAATCCTCCTTAATCTTTTACTATTTCCAAAATAGAACAAAAAGGACCCAAAAACTTAACATTTCCAGTACAAATAAAGAAGCAAATATTTAAGCAAGAGACAAATTTAATGATGTTAAAATTAGAGAAACCATAATTAGGCAAACATAATTAGGAATAGAAAAAAAAACACAAAGTTGTGTAAATCCTTAGCGTACACGAACAACGATGACAATGTCTTATTGTGATACGGCCAGCTGTTTATTTTGCATCATTCGAAGAACATAATAAAAATAAAAACAAAAGCTCACACGACAGCCTGTGAATACACAGACTCCTCTTGATAAGCCTCTATATACCTAAAAACTCAATTATTATTTTTTAAAAAGTGTTTCTAAATTATATTAAATAAAGTATAAAAACAATTCTTTTGGCTCCTCGAATATGCCCTAACGAAAATGATTGCTAATAATAATATACACTTATAATTATTAAGTTTAGTCAACAAGTTTTTCATTTACAAATGAGTTTAACTTACAAATAAAATGATAATATTGGTCTTAATAAGAGAATTTTTATGACATCTTAGAACTAAAGTAAGCTAAGTGCAAATAAGTCATATAAATAAGGTAATAATAATATTTTATATGTTTTTTTAATTTTATTTTTGAGAATATGTTTTATTTGAAGATGTAGTTTAGAAGTTATATCCAATTGTTTGTCTGAATGGATGCCAGCTGGAATCCACTTGACACATAGGTGTACTTGTCCACGTCAGATCAGTTCAACGTATTATTATTCGACACGTGTCCGTATGTGCCACTGACATATTTTGAGAAGACTTGTTGAGTTTATGGAAAGAATTGAAGTATAACTTTTTACTGTACAATATTCTTTTATTAGCCAAAAAACATAGGGATTGATGCTCAATTATTTTTTATTCCTGACATATACTGTAGTAATAATTCTTGGATATAAATAATAAAAAATAAAAATATTATTTGTATTTAAAACTATATAAAATTTTGTGTTACTACAAAGATACAGTAACTATTACGACTAAACATTTAATACATTTAATAAAATAATTTGACCGAATTTTCAGAAAACAAATTTTGACGAGTGTTAAGTAGTATAAAAGAAATTTTTAAAAAATACTTTTTTGACATACTCATTTTTAAAAAGTATCTTTTTGTGTCTATTTCTCTCACCCAATTTCCAAAAAAGACTAAATTTTGAAAAATGTCATATCAAAAAAACATTTTTGTAATTCTCTCTAAATATAACTAAATACTACATGTTTATATATATAATTTAATAGAAAAATATCATTAGTTTAAAATTTTAAATTATAGCTCTATTGACAATTGCTTTTGTTACTTTAAAAAGCAAAACTTTTTGTAAACTATTTAAATTAAATCAATCATATTTTAGTTTGTTTTTGACTGTAAAATATGAATGGTTTAATTTAAATCTCGTACAAATATTTTTGCTTTTCAAAATGCCTATTTGTCAAAAACAAGTGTTTATTTATAGTTAGTTCATGTTAAAATTTATCTCCATTAAATTTAAACATAAAAAAGTATAAAATTTTGAAATGTCGTAAATTAAATATGTAATTATAATGGGAGGAATTTCAGAAATATCATTTTTAATATTTTCATTTTCAAAATTATGCTTATAATAGTTGGTGTATTTTTACGATAATGGTGTAGTTTTTGGATAAAAATATCATAGTTAAGATACATTTAAGATTTTTTTCTTGTAAAATACATTATGATATTACTAAAAAGTGTTCAGGAGGACGTATCAGAAGCAATTGAATACTTATCCACTAATTGACTGAATTTATGAAACTACACGTGATAATTAATTACAATAGGAGTATATTGTACTAAAAACTAAATATGAAAATTATAGCAATACTTAATCTATACATATGAATAATGGTTAAATGTAGTTATTGTGTTTATACCGATTGTTAAACAACCTTGAAAAATCTTTAAACCCTTAAGAGTTGAAATGTGTGAAGAATCTCTATAAGATAAAAGAGTCAGAATATTTTAATTATTTGTTAAAATTGTTCCAAGAAAAACAAAAACGAATCAGACATTTTATGTTATTAGTATAAATTAGCAAGTTGTGAACATCAAATGATGTGGAAGTTAGAAGAGTTCAAAGATTACAATAGTATTAAGATCATATGAAACAATATTTCGTGTGGACTTGAAAATTCTGGTTTGGTTATTGATAATGATATTTTACTGATTAATATTTAATTTATAAATTGGCTAGATCTGTCTGTCCTCAGTTTCTGACTATTCATTTAATTATCTATAAAATACGAATTTTTATTCAATCAAAATTTGGATTATTATAAGCTCACTTTCAGACGCTGACCAAAATAACAATGACAATTGTTTTTCTGCATAATAATAAAATCATTAAATAGATACCAATAAAATAAAATTCAAAGAAAAAAATAATAATCAAAATTCAGTAAAACCAATAATATTCGTATTTTTTTTTTGGCTTAGAGATGAATTATGACTTCGTGCTTCTTCGTACTTATCCATATGAAGTTATTCGATGAAATAATTAAATTATACTAGTATAAAATAATTATTATAAATTCGTCGGAATTTAAGGGAACCATGAAATAAGTGGAGTTTAAGAATGTCATCACGTTGAACCACTTCCTCAACATTATAAAGCTAATTAGTAGGAGTATTAATGGTTATATCATTTCTTTAATTTCGTATTCATGTGCTATTAGATCTGCTTTCATGTTCTTCTTTTAATCATTTTCATATTCAATAAATATAGTTCACAGAGAAAAAAATTATTGTATATTTTGCAAATTCAGACCACTGCATTAATGAATAATGTTGTTGTTCGTGAAATTCTAAAAATTCCCAAGTCCAATAGAATTTATTTATTGGGCAGAATGAAATATTCACCAAGTATATTGTGAATGGAATTATTCTTAGTTAACGTTATACAAGAAAATATTATTCCCTCCGTTTCATAATACTTGTCATTTTAGCCTAAATTTTTTGTTTCATTTTAGTTGTCATTCTCATTTCCCAATGTAATTTTTGATATAAAGATTATCTCATTTGCCCCTAATTAAATGAATAAAATATTAAATGGTTTAGAATTCTAATAGTCAAATAAGGACATAATAGAACATTCGCCTATTTTCTTAATATGTGTGCCAAACTCTAGAATGACAACTAATATGAAACGGAGGGAGTATAAAGCACTGATTCGATAATTTTAAGAATTTTATGATCCCTTTTTGACGGCATTGAAATTGGACCTACGTGCAACAAAATATACGAAAAGCAATATGCCATTTTCTATGTAATTAATTTAGTTGGAATATTAGCATATGGAATAAATAATTCCCATAATTTTTACATATCATATTATATTTTATTTTCTAATGAGATCACTAGGCTGCAAATAACATTTAATTTAGTGGCAGATGGTAAATTCACTAAAAACAAGCATACTTGCATGTCTAGGGATCGAGTCCCGCCACCTACATTATGTAGAAATTTGACTAATAGACCGATCAATTATGCCCTAATGTTGACAAAAAAATGAGATTACTGCACTCAAATTTATAATAAAATCTCTATTTTGGAAACAAAAATATAATTTCAATTAACATAAACATATGAAATTTAAACTTTTTCATTATTACAAGAAAGTTACAGAGATTTAGGCCATAGGATTTAGGTAGTAAAAACAAACTAGATAATTTTAGTGCATTGATTTGATGAATTATGCGTATTATCATAATAATTATTATTACTCCATTATTTTAAGACTAATCAAACTTATGCTGTATAATATGAGTCCAATGATGACTATATAGCTAAGCTAGTACAATGTCGTTGTCTCAAAATATGATCGTATACTGGTTACAGAAAATTCCAGAGTTTTAATTAGTTAATTATACAGAATATATATAGAATACTCGAAACCCTAATTATTAAGCAATGAAGGACGAAACTATCTTAATCATAATTCATAATGTATATTTTTAATTTTCTATATTCAATCGTCATTTGTAACAACTTAAATTAGCTTAACAACTCCTAGATTAATCTATAGTTGATGTAATATTAGGTCGTGATTTGGTGACAGTATTAGGTCATCATCTAATTCATCTGCTTCGAAGGAAAATTAAAATAGTTTGAAATAATCGAATTAGACCTAATTATAAACTTGAGATACATATGACGAGAAACATAAATAAGGATTAGCAAATATGTAAAAAGATAAAGCTCATGGTTTGGTTGGTACATAAACTTGGTTAGGAATTAGTATTAGTTTTGTAGATAATTTATTGAGTTTAATTTTAATGCAAGTGTATAGATTGGATTATTAATTTCTATTTGGATGGATGTGTTGAGGCATTTACGATGGATCATATCCATGACAACTAGGAGTTGAACCACCATTAAGACTTTATTATTACAACAAATCAACCATCTTATAGTTTTAAATTGTCCAAATTAACAATCATTCAGAAAAAGATAGTGGTTTCACAAATTGTTTTAATTAATTATATCAGCTTAATATCCTTCATTTCTTCCCAATTATCAATACTTTGTTTTCCATCCTCGCGATTAGTCCATAAATTTTCTTCAATCCCAAAATAAATTGTTTTGTCAATAAACTAGTTTGTTTTTTGGTAGGAAGAGGGACGAAGTCCCTTCAATTTATTCAAACATGTAAAACTAAACTACACCCAAACAAAACGTTGCAAACCCAAACCCATCTCATCCTCCCTGATCAACGAGGCCACACAATCCGGCCGAAAATGTAAATGATGAAAACCAAGCGGTAAAGAAAAGGTATAGCTCGCCAAACCATCCGCAAGACGATTGGCTTCTCTATACACATGAGAAATACGGACACACCAGTCCCTAGATATAAAGCCATAGCACATACGTACTAGGAATGATAACGGATGGTTATCACCAACTCCCGACTTAAGTAGCTCCACCACCGTCAAGGAATCAATCTCAATCTCTACCCGAGTTAAGTGTTTCTCCCAGGCAATAAATAACCCATAATACACACCCCACAATTCCGCTAGTATTGCCGAGCATACACCTATATTAACCGCAAATCTACTAATCCAAGCCCCCAACGAATCACGAAGGACTCCTCTAGCGGATGCTCGACCCGGATTTCCTCTTGAAGCACCATCGGTATTTAACTT